>JAQZBX010015868.1:0-37092 GCA_029593785.1 Cabassous unicinctus
AAAAAAACTTTTCTACCATGTTTATTCTTCTACACTGTATAGCTGTGCTCACAGAGACGGCTTCTTTTACTTCTCCACTGCGCAGAAATTCAGTTGTATATAAAATTGAACCTGCTCAAAAGCTGAGGGAGACTAGAAACGATAGGCCCTTATCCTGGTACATTGTCATACAATTCAAACAATGGTGCAGCTACCAGCTTGTCATTTTTTGGGACTGCAAACAAGCCTTTCTCTTGAAGTTGAACCGGAAACAACTTCTTATGTTCGTTAGGCTTTGTAACATGTGCAGGAATATATGGATACTGAGGAGTTCCAAACTTTGGTCTCTACCAGTTACCAATGCAGTCATCAGGGTATTGTTTTTATTCCCACTACACAGATGCAGAAACCAGAGCACTTACACACTTTCCCGTGGTCACAGAGCTTGTAAGTGGTAGAGGCACAAATCAATCCTGGACAGTCTGATTCAGAGCTTGTACTGTGCTATCCTCTAAGGAAGTAACTGGAATCTTTTATGTTTACGAGCATGACTTCTCAGCTAAAGGGACTGTATTTGTCCTGCATGCCAAAATGAGGCAGAGGTTCCCCGGCACCGCCACCTGAATGGAAGACCTAGATCTGAGTGCCTGCCCCAGCTGTCGCTCACTGCTTATGCATTCTGTAAAATCGGTGGACAAACATTTGTTGAATATCTATTATGTGCCACATTCAATTTAAACCTCACCACAAATATATGTGGTTGGCATTATTCCTTTCATTTTACAGTTGGGCAAGTTGAGGCACAGAGAGGTTAAGCAAATTACCCAAGGTCATACTGAAATGGGCTAAAATGGAGCCAGTCTTTCTGATTCTGGAGCTTATGCTTTCTCCACTCCCCCTAGTTTCTCAAAGTGTGATACACAAAGCTTCAATTCCTGGGGTGTTAATAAGTGTTATGTTATAAAAAAAAAAAAAAAAAAAAAAAAAGAGGTTTTGTAATCAACTCAGTTAGGGGAAGGCTGTTATCAACAAAGGTAAATAGGTTCTTTGCTACAGGACTTCTCAGAGCCTTTATTATGCTAATATGCACTGGATAGTTCCAAGAGCAGAGCAGAGTATGAACCAGACCTTCTCTGTGAAAAAGTTTATCAAGGAGAATCTTGTGGGAGAAGTGTTCCTTCGAACCCACTTTGGGAAAGGCAGTAATTCACCCTGCTTCTTCCCTGATAATAAGCAATAGCAGTAACACCACGAAAGGAACTGTCACTATTATTATTAGCTTTGTTCCAATCACACATTTTTCCCGTCCCTGTTTTTGGGAGGCTTTTCAGAATGTGCCCATCTGCTCTCTCCCCTCCTAAGTGCTTGGAGCCCTTCCTTGAGCTCAGGGCCAGTTCAAGCGTGTGGGGGCTCCTGGTCCTTGTGCCTGGAGCTCCCGGCCGTCGCCTTCAAGCCTTCGTCTGAGCTGTTCCCCTCAGGTTGCCTCCTCTTCCTCTCCTCCCAGCCTCGTTCCTGAGGAAGGTGGGGGAGGCTTGGACTGGGAGACAGATCAGCTAGGGGCCTGTGGTGACTCTCCTGCCTCCTCTTCCACTGCTCTTGCCTCCACAGAACACCCTTCTTCCAAGAAGCCCTCCCTGATGAACTCCCAAGGCCGGCCACTTGGCCACGTAACCTGTCTGCGTGCCCCTTCGCCTTAGGACACCTGGTTTATATTAAACACCATGCAAGGCAAAGTAAGGTGGTTGTGTTTTTTTGATGTACTATATTCATTTAAAAGAAAACAGTTGAGGTGTAAGTTGGTTACCATAAAACTCACCCATTATCATGTTCATTTTAATTGTTTATTATAATTACACAGAGTGAGGAATTTTCACAAAGTTAAAACATCTGTGTAATCAGCACCCATCTCAGAACAGAGCATCCCCAGCCTCCCAGAACCTCCCTTGTGCATCCTCCCAATCCCCCTGCAAGGCCCAAGGTTAGTGAGGCTCCCGCCTCCTAACCCTGCGGGCGTTTATTTAAAAAGCAAACCCACAAACCTCCCTCCCTCCCTCTCTCCCCTCCATCTCTCTTTCTTTCCTCCCTCTACGCCCTCTCTCCCTCCTTCTTTTCCTACTGGTTCTACTTCCAAATAGTATTTGAAATTTATGGTAAGAGGCACAAGGTGAACAGAGAATGAGCAAGAGTGAATGTAAAGAGAAGCGCCCCCCGAGGCAGCACCACGTGGGGTGCAGGAGCCGGAATTCGGGCTGGGCCACTGCCTGGGGTTTGTGACTCTGGGCCTCGGTTTCCTTACCTGTGAAATGAGAGTATAAGGACCGACCTCAAAGGGTCCTGTTTGGGAGGATTAAACAAACCCGCACCTGCCCAGTGTTTGCCATGTGCCTGCATAGGACGCGCTCAGCGAAGACCTGCCTGCCCTGCAGCTCCGAGATGAGGCGTCCTGGGCCTGAGGTGAGAAGCACTGTTGTTTATTGAGCACCTACTGCATGTCACCCACACAACAATCCTGCAAGGAGCAATTATCTCCATTTACAGGTGAGGGGGTGAGGCTCAGAGAGGTCAATCTGAAGCTAGAAGTAGGTGGTGTCAGGGCTGGAGCTCGGACCCACTCACGCCCTCAGCCACTGGGCAAGCCTTAAGTTAATTCCTGCCGGCCAAGTTCTTTCTAAGCTTCCCAAGGCCTGGCTGTAGCTGTGAGCCCTGTACCCTTCTTACCGGGGTGAGGGCAGGACAGGGTCACTCACAGGGCTGCCCCCCACCCCAACGCATGCTGGGAAATCCCTCTGGGGAGGGGTGGGGGCTCTGGGGAGGGGCCCAGTGGCTGAGAGCAGAAGCTCAGATCTTCAGCTCAGGGAAGGTCTGGGGCCATGGGGCGGGGGGGACCTGTGGGATGGCCGCATCCCACCCCCCTGGTGAGTCGGCAAAGGGCAGCTTGGAGCCTGCAAACCCCTTGCAGGGTTTGGTACTGCCAGACGGCCTCATGGGGGTGGGGAGGTGCAGAGCAGGGGAAGGGAGATGGGGCATGGGGGTGCTGGTGGCTCCTCTTCAGCTGGGGTGGGGTTTGTCCGCCACTCCTGCTGTCTACATAGTGGGCGCTCAGTAAATGTTGGGTCATGGACTGGGAACCCCTTGCTGTGTTCCCTTCAACAGACAGAGTGCTTGCAGGGCTAGCGCCCCAGGATAGGGGCTTGGGCCGCTCTCCCAGAACCAGTGTCTCTTGCTGTGGACCTGGGGAGGAGGACAGTGAGGGCCGAGCCTGGGGGGAGATGCCAGGGACCTCAGCCAGCTCCTCACTGCTGGGTGGAGCTTGAGTGTGAGCAGGAGCAGCCTGCCCTCTTGCTGGCCTCCACCTTCCCTGCCCTGACCTCCGGGTCCCCTGGGGCCAGCCCGGACATCTGTATCCATCTTGCCCCAAACTCTGGAGATTCTGACAAATTTCCTTTCATTGCTTCCAGCCATGTTATTTAAAGTAATTAACCTTAATTTATAAATTTTTATATCAAACTGCCTCTTAACTTTTAGAACTGGCAGGAGCAGCCTTATCCCTGGGCTCCTAATAGTTCTCCATTTAATCAAAATTCATCCATCAGGTTCCAGTGTTAAATCATCTTTTAATTGGGAGTTACATTCTGGTTAATAGTTTTATAATTCGCCTCTTCTAATAGTTTTTACCACAGGGACCTCGACTCCATTTTTCCTCACTCTATTATTGCCAGGCGCGCAGCTCTGCGGGGACGGCTTAGCAGAGCCCGGCTCTCCGGCCTCTTGCTAGTCGCCTCTTTTGTTCTTGGTGGTCTCATTAGTTCCCTTTCCTCCCTGTTACTAGGGCAGAATTGCTCTCCTCGTGAGGTGCAGGCCTCCCGTTTCCACAGCCCGCGGAGCTGTGGCCAGCCTTGCTCCTCTCCAGGAAACAGAGAGAAACAGACGGAGAGAACATGAGACTGGCAAGGCTTGAGAGGCCGGGCACGCCGCAGCGGGCGCGCAGCTAACCTGGGAGAGAGAGGCAGAATCGTTTGGGAATGGACCCTGCCCAGGGTGGCTCCTTCCTGGCTCCTGCCCACCAGCCCTCAGCTGTGCCCCTCCTGCCTGGGTGGGCCTTGTGCTGGAGGCGGACGCAGTAGGAAGGAAGGCCACCCACCTTAGACCCCAGAGTGGCCTGGGGTCGGCAGGGAAGTGCTGGCCCCTTCCCCATGCACTCCCGGCTGCTTCTGTGCCCACTGCAGCAGCAGAATATTCACAGATGAGCCATTGGGCCTTCTGGTGGACAAGAGGGAGAGGATATTGAGACAGCTGGGTCAGAGGGGAGAGAGGCAGAAAGAAGAGAGAGAGTCAAGAGTAAGAAAAGAAAGGAAGGGGAAGAGATGAGAGAAAGGGAAGGAAGGAAGGGAGAGATAGAGGAGGGGTGAGGAGAAGAGGGCGTGAGGCCATCCTGCCAGGAAGGTCCTGGTGTGTGAGCAGAGGGGCACGTGTGGGTATATGCAGCCACGTGTGTGCACACACATGTACTTACAAGCCCACACACTTGCACAGGCCTGACACCAGGCTAGGAGCAGCTAGTGCAGGCACCAGGCCTAGAGTCTATGAGTGGGTCTCTGAGCAGGTCTCCAGGAGGGGTGAGGGAGGGGCCAGGGAAGGATGGAAGCCGGGTCCCCGGGGCCTGGGCTGAGGCCCAGATGTGGGCTTTTTCGGGGAAGGGGGACCTGGGGGCTGGCTCAGCCCTGAAGTCATTTCCCACTGCATCTCCGTCCTCAGCCCCCTCCACTCAGGGGGTCTCGGCCCTGGCTGCACACGGGAACCACCTAGGGAGCGTTTGAGAGCCCTGACGCTTTGGCCTCCCCACATACCCTGCGAGGGGTTTAAATATGTCCACAAATTCTTTGGTACTCCTCGCTTCTAGAGATGGAGTCTAATTCCCTTCCTCTTGAATGTGGGCTCCTTCTAACAAACAAACAAAGCACCAAAAAAAGCAGACGTGGCAGTGTGTGGTTTAGGAGATGAGGTCATAAAAGGCACCGTGACTCTTTTTGGGCAGCGCGCACTGTGGAAAGCCAGCGGCCATGTCATGAGGACACACGTGGAGAGGAATTGAGGCCCCGACAGCAGCCGTGTGAGTGACCCGTCTTGGATGCCGACCCTCCAGCCCCAGTGAAGCCTTCAGATGACTGCTGCCCCGGCTGACGTCTTTCTACAGCCTCATGAGAGACCCGGAGGCAAAGTCATCCAGCTAAGCTGCTCCTGAATTCCTAGCCCTTGGAAACTGTGTGAGCCCGCCATGTGGCCCCAGAGTTCTGCGCACAGGCCTTTCAGCCCATTGTGGCACTTAATCTTCATGCGATAGGATGATCAGTCCCATTTTATAGATGAGGAAACTGAGACTCAGGAAGGCTAAAGAACTTCCCTGCTCAGCACAGCTTCCGTGTTGCACGACTAAGGGATGCAGAGCCAGAGCTGGAGTCCAGGTCCAGCTGACTGCAAAGCCTGGGCTTTGCTGTGGGGTCTTGGGGCCTGGGAGACGTCCAGGCCGTGGGTCCCACCTGCTTGCATTGACCTCACTTGCTTCCTCCAGAGGCTGTCACCAGGTTAGGGGGTGGGTGGGTAGAAATGATGGAAGAGTCAGTGAGCGGCCCCCAAGACTGCCCCAGAAGCTGGAAGGATTTCGGTTAGACTTGCAGGAAGAGTGCAGATCCCGAACATCCAGGGCACCCAGTTGGCTGAGCAGGGAGCCTGCGGCAATTTCTTTCCTGGAGCTTGGGGGCCAGCCAGGCGCTCAGGCTGCCTGGCCTAGGGAAGGGGATGAGGATTGGTCCTTTGGGAAGGCAGGGGGATTGTCAGGTTAACCTCTGCAGGGGCCCACTGGCCTGGACTTGGATGACCTTTGATTTTGCTGGTGCAACTCTGGAGCCAAAGACCAGGGCTCGTATTCCACTTGGCACTTGGAAGCTGAGTGACCTTGGATGAGCCACTTAACTCTCTGTGCCTCAGTTTCCTTATCTGTAAAATGGGGATCAGAAGAAAACCTGCTTCACAGGTGGTGTGAGCATTAGATGAGATAAACACTTTATAGCATTTAGCCAAGCACTTGGTATGCAGAAATCACCCAGCAAGTGGTAATTACTGTGTTGTCTGAGAAGGTGGGAGGACGGGCACACTTCTCAAGCCTGAAATCCTGCCTGGGGAGTGCTGAGTGGCCTGGTTTTAGTCCTGTCTCTCCCTTTCTGTGAGACCTTAAAAAAAACCCACCAAACCTCTCTGGGCCTCAGTTTCTTAATTGCCAGATGGGGACCCAAGTCCTTGCTTTCTCTGGGGACAAAGGGACAGTCAGTGGCTAGAATGTGTTGTAGATGCTCTGGGCATGAGCAACCTGGGTCCATCCCTCACCAGTCCAGAACGGGTCCCTTCTGGCCTTGACCTCACCCTCCCTCCCCCAAGGAATAACATGAATAAACATTTACTGAACCCCTCTATCGTATCAGGCACTGTGCCTATGCCACAAGAATTGTAAGTGGCACCTGGTGGGTGCCAGCTCTGTGTGCTGCACCTGTAACCGCGTAGCAACCCTGAGAGAGCTGACTCCTGTTTTACGGATGAGGACAGTGCAGCTTTGAGCCATCAGGCACTTGCCGAAGGTCACACAGGAAGACGATTATCCTGCCGGGATTGGAACCCAATGCTTTCTGCCTCCAAAGCCCTGTCTCTGATTCACTCTGTTCTGTCGCTTCTGTTGAATCCACAGGGCACTCCCTGGAGCTCAGGATTATTGAACTTCTGGGTTCCTTTAAACACATGCTCCTCTGACCGCAGAAGCTTGCTTCCTCACTCAGGGCCTCAGGGACCCCTCACCTCTGTGGGACAAAGATGCCTATTGGTCCTTGGTATGGCTTGAACTGTGTCCCTAGAACAGACGTGTTGAAATACTAACTCCCAGAACCTCAAAACGTGACTTTATGTGCAAATAGGGCTATTGCAGGTGCAGTTAGTTGAGTGAAGTCATGTTGGAGTAGAGTGGGCCCTTAAGCCGATGTGACTGGCGTCCTTAGTAGACGGGGAGAGGAGTCACACAGAGACAGATGCGGAAGGCCATGTGGAGATGGAGGCAGAGACTGCAGTGGTCCCGCCACAAGCCAGGCCAGCAGAAGGAGGAAGAGGCCGGGAAGGGTTCCTCCCCTGGGACCTTCGGAGAGAGTGTGGCCCAGCTGACCCTTGGTTCTGGACTCCCGGCCTCCAGAACTGTGAGAGAATAAGTGTGTTCTTTAAAGCCCCTGGTTTGTGGTGCTCTGTTGTGGCAGCCCTTAGAAATGGGCACGGCCCTACCTGTCTTCCCGTTTTCTCTGCTACCCTCTGCGTCTTCCAAAGGAGCATCTGATCCCAGAGGCTCTGCCCGTCGGGAGCTCTGTAAGTTGTAGAGCCAACCCCAGTCCTGGGGGATGGAGCTCTGCGTGGTGACGTCAGAGGATTGTTAAGCGAGCCGTCTCCATCCGCACAGCACGTTAAGGAGCCCTGGCCCTGACCTGTGACAAACTATTTCACAGGTGAAACAGCTGCTGCTCAGAGAACCTGAGTCAGGCCCTGCCACCAGGGGGTTGGAGCAGCTGAACCAAAGCCCTGATGCCGCCAGGACGGCCGGGCTGACCCTGGGCTCTGACAGAATGAGAGGGGAGTGCAGGGGAGAGAAAGAGGGGTGCAAGGAGCAAAGCTCAGAGGCAGGGCTGCTGCCCCAGGGTTGAGGACCCTCAGTGTGTTTGTGGGGGTCTGAAGACGGAGGCAGAGATGGGTGCTTCCACTCCCTACCCCTTGGCTGCCCGAGCCAGGCTGGCTGCGGTGCCTGCAGGTGGATGTCCAGCCCTGGGCCTGGGCGGGCTGCTGATCAGAAGCCCTGTCACTCAACCCAGGGGACAGAGGGGCCAGCAGAAAGGGGAGCAGAGGAGAGAGGTTGTTCCCTTGAAATCTCACGGCTTTTAGCACTGCTGGTCTGGGTGGGGGAGGTGATAGACCCCCTCCGGGCTTATAAAATGAATGTTTCTTTTCCCCAGTGGATGAAGTGGGTGGTGGAGGGAAGGAGTAGAGAAGAGGCAAAAAGAGAGGAAACTCACTGGGGAAAGCAGAGATTAACCTGAGGTGAGCAGGAAAGAGCAGGGAGACCCGGCAGCAGGCTGACCCCAAACGTGCAGATCCCGACTCGGCTGCTCGCGTCTTTTCGGTGGTAGCTAGGCTGGAGGGTCTCCATTTCCATGGGGGATGAATTCGGAATCTTGGGGGTGATTAGGGAAGGGGCGGGTAGATTCTGCTCCCCGAGGAGAAGGCCTGGCTTTCTCTTGTGTCCCTTTTGGGGGCAGGCAGGTCTTCTCCAGGCCAGAGTCCCCCTTTTTCCCTTCCCAGATCCAGGGACCACATCTCGAACGCCTTACCCCAGCCCCTCCGTCCCTGCGGCACCTGACTGTTGGTTTCCGGAACACAATTCCCAGGACAGTGGACCAGCAGGCTTCAGCCTTAGAAGGAATCAGCCGTTTTTCTCAAAGATGGGAAACGAAGATTCACGAAGACGAGGCTGGACTCGTCCCCCTCAGCCACAGTTCAGGGTGTAGTGGCCTCAGCCTTGAGCCCGCTGGTGCTGGGGCCTGCCTGGTTTGGGTTTCCCAGTTCTCCTGGGAGGCAGGTGGTTTCCACCTTCAACAGCAGGCCACAGGGGAAGGCAATCCAGGGAGCGGGGGAAGGGAGGGAGACATTTATCAGGGGCCTCCTGGGAGCGGGTATTTTATATGCGCTGTCCCTTTGACTCCTCACCGGTCTATGGGGCAGAAATTATTGCTCCAATTTTACACGTGAGGAAAGCCAGACTCAGAAAGGTTAATTAAATTGCCCGAGGTCACTTAACTGGTGATGGTAGAAACGAGGATTCGAATCCAGACCTGGCCCCAAAGTGTGGGCTCTTTCCACGATGCTGTGTGTACGGGGTTAGGAGTGGCAAGGAGGGACATACTCAGCTGCCCGCACCCCTCACCCTGGGCCTGGAGAGCAGGGCGTGGGCCAGGAGGTGGTCGCCAGGGCAGTGGGCCAGGTGGGCAGACACCCCAGGCCCGGCTTGGCCACTCCAGCGACGTGACACTGGGCAAGTCCCTCCTCCTCTCCAAGCCACGTAGCAGGTGCGTGGTTGTGAGGTGTCATGGTTTGTGTGGCTGTGCTTGTGGCTCCTTGGGTGTTTGCTGACTGAATGAGAGCAAAAGCAAATGGAGGTGCGTGAAGAGGGCCACTTTTCTAACCTGGGCCTCAGGCTGGAATGCCACCTTTGACTGGGGACTGAGTCTCTGCCCCTGTCAGCCCACCTAAATGAAGCCCCCTAGCCTTCTCCAGAGACACCATATAAAGGCCAAGAGACCCAGCCGGTAGGTGGTGGGTGGGGTGCATGTACTGGCGACCCCAATTCTGGTGGCTGCCTGTCACAAGAGGTGTCCCCTCCCCTAGGAAGTCACCCTGAGATCTCTCTATCCTGGCTGGGTTAGTTGCTGTTAATTAAACCAATTGTTGTACTTAATGCCCATCCCATTAACATGTCTCCTTGATCTATTAATCACCGCCAAATGGAGCAAGGGGCTGGCAGGTTGGGGGCTAGGACAAAGCCAAGCTGTCTCATGGAGTAGAGAAGGGGCTCAAGGTACACAAGCCCACCCCTTGCTCCCTCTTGGGGGTCTTGGAAACTTCCATTCCAGCCTCAGAATTTCTGGGGGCCTGCTGTGCCTGCACCCCATGGGGCCCAACTGATGTCTTTGGGCCACTATGACCCGTGAGACCCCTTTCCCCTTCAGAGTGGAGGGGGCTGTACAGGTAAGAGGGAGGGGACAGAAGCTCATGAGGCCAGGAAGGACACTGCACTGGAGAGAGGGTTACAGATGCAAAGCCCCTGCTCCACCCATGCACCCCTCTCCCAGCCCTGCTCCCTCTGCAGCCCCCTTGGGACCAGAGCGCTTTACAAACACCTTCCTTCTCAGCTCACGCCTTCCTGAGGGTGGATGGACTTTGAGGCAGATGCTGGGCCCACGCAGGGATGCTCAGGCAGGTGGGGGGCCCCTCGCGCCTCCTTCCTCCCTTCTTCCCTTCCAGCTGGTCCCCCCTCCCCGCAGTGTCAGGGGCCAGATGGGGCAGGGAGGGAGCTTGGGTGGGGCCATCAGAAGGTGCATAAATCATTATTGGCGAAGACCTCAGCCCTGAGCCGCCGGGCGGAGGCTGCTGCTCACGGTTCAGGCCGGGGCATAAATCATAATTCCCCTACAATAGATCCTTTTGCAGCCGCCATCAGGAAAACTGTGTTGGTTTTATCGATTTTTTGACACGGGGGCCTAGGCAGCGGGCGGCTCCTGAATCATTATGAAATGAAACTGATTAGGAATTCATGGAATACTAAATAAACTTTACGAGCCCGTTGTAAGTTTTTTGATGCATGGGGAGCGGAAAATGAAAACTAATGATATAAAAATTACACAGCGTGCTGAGTATTATTATACCGCTATTGATTTGTTTCAAACTGTACATCAAAATCGAAGAGGGCTGGGGTGGCTCCTGCAGTGGTGCTGGGACTGTTTGGGCTCACCAGGGCTGGAGGACATTTTTTCCCTCTTATTTTTATTTATTTATTTTTTCTTTCTCTTTCCTCTAGCATCTCTGCTCTGTAAGCGGAGTCCTTTCCCCTCTGCTTCTCCAAGGAAGGCCCCAGGGGCGCCACCTAGCCACACAGCCACAGGAAAGCCATCTGGACCTTGGCTCAACTTGAATTCCTTGGTCCTCACTCGTCTCTGCATGGCTCAGGAACCACATTTTCAATCTGTAAGTTTCTCTTGTCCCTTCAGTCTGCCCCCCTGTTTGGGGAAGGGCTGTGTGCTTCAGGGAAAAGAGTTGGATCTGTTTCCGGTTTGGCACCTTGCTGTGTGACCTTGGGCATGCTGCTATGCCTCTCTGAACATCATTCTAGTAATCAAAAGGATTGGATTCACTGGATCGGAACTTCTCAACGTGTGATCTGTTGATAGCCAGTATTTCATCTTTAGAGATTGTAAAAAAATACTGGTTCCTGGGCCCCTCCTTAGAGGAACTGTCTCCAAATCTCTGGAGGGGGAGCCGGGAATCTGCATTTTCATAAGTTCCCCATGTGAATCTCATTCATGTGTGATTGTAAACCCCTGCATCCATTGATCTGCAGAGACATGGCCAAGCCACTTATCCCGCTGGGTTGTCAGAGGTGGCCGTGAAGCTGTGAACATTGCCCTCTGTATTAGTTAGTGTTTGCTAGTTTTTGCTGCAGTAACAAACAATACCAAAATCTCAGTGGCTTATAGCAACAAAAGTCAGTTTCTTGCTCATGTTACATATCTGCTGTGAGTCGTCTGTGGTTCTGCTCCACATGTCTCCATTCTGGGGCCCAGGCAGCCACAATCTGAGACATGCTATTCTGGTGGCACAGGGAAGAAAGCAAGGAAGATAGTGGAAACAAGCAATGCTCCTAAAGTTTTTCTTGGGCATGGCATATGTCACTTCTGCTCCTATTCCTTTAGTCAAAAGAAGTCATATCATCTAGCTCAAGGTCCACGGGCTGGAAAGTACGCTTCTCCCCCCAGGAGGGGCTCTGGGGAGGCCCTGTAAGGATGGATAGGAGAGAAGGGCAGTGGCTATTATAATGCATGTACCACACCCTCTTAGGCTTGGTCTTCCATCTGGTTGCCCCAGGATTGGGGGTTCAGGGTCCTCTTTGGATGGACCAGGGTGGTTCAGCTCGGCTCAATTAGGAATGGTGCTGCTACTTCACGTGGGTGTGCCTGCTTTACACATCATACATCTCCAGGCCAATTGTCCTCTGGCTTCTTCCACGACCACTGCAGGGATCCTGGCTTCTTCTCGGGGGTCCTGAGCGGGCTGGATACCAGCCCTTCAGCTCTAAGTATCTTTGTTTCTTCCATCTCTTCCTCCCTGCAATGGAGGCCTGTATACCACCCTGCTTCCTCAGTGGAACTGCTGTGAACAACAAGGATCCTTTTGTTAAACCATCCTCTATCCTCTAAACTCCGAGGGTAAGTTTAGTTTCTGGGTATTGGATTTTCTTAACAGAAACACACTTGGTAGCTTTCTTTTCAGCAAGGGTCACACTTTATCAAAGCACTTGCATGTGTGATCTCTTCTGCTAATATTGTTCTTATTATGTTCAGCTTCACGTCAACCTGAGCCTCAGAGATCTTGAACCCTTCGCCCGGACACACAGCATGTCACTCGGAACCACATCATTGCTCCGCTCGGGACATGCCAGCGTGGCATCCTCAAGAAGCTCTTTCATACTTGGTGTCCCGGGATCACTTGAGGGGGACCACACTGCACTTACTCGGGTCTGGGAGGTGTCAGGGTGGCCAGTGACACCAGCCTGACCCTTGGGGACCTCATTGTCTCTCTGAGGACACACACAAACACTCAGGTATGCACTCTGCATACAAACCTTTTTGGAACTGGACAAAATGGATCCCAGCAGTAAGAGTCTTAAGGTTTGATTTTGAATCTCACTTCTGCCTCTAACTAGCTATGAGGTCTTGGAAAATTACCTCTTTCATCTGGGGCTCAGTTTCCTCCACTGTCAAAAGGTGGATTGAGACTCAGTGCTTTCTAATTCTCCTAGGGGATTAAAGTGAGCAGGGGTCCACAGGCTGGCACAATTCCCACAAAATGTTGGTGCCAACATCAGTCCCAGCCCTTTTTCAGTTTGGGAGAATTTGCTGTTAGAACCCCAAACTGATACTGGCTTAAGCAGAAAGAAGTTATTGACTTATACATTGAAGAAGCTGAGGGAGTCTTCAGGTGCAGTGTGATCCAGAGGCCCACGTGATGTTATCAGCGAATCTGTCTGCATCTCTCATCTCTGTCTTCCTCTGAGAGAGCTTCTTTCTCAACTATGCTCTCTCCTTGTGGTGACTAGATGGCTGCCACCAGTGCCAGGCCCATGTCCTAATGCTTCAAAGACTTGGGGGAAAGACAACATCTCCTTCCCACGAGTACCAGCAAAATTCCCAACACTGACTTTCATTGGCCCAGTTTGGGTCTCATGCTCACCCATGAACCAGTTTCTGTGGCTGGGGGCAGAGGGAGGATTTCGGGCCCAAAGCTGTCCCTGAAGTCAGAGAATAGAGCAGCATGGACTCAGAGAAGGGAAAGGATGCTGTCTCCAAAGGAAATGTGAGATATCATTTCAAAAGACGTAGATCCTAGACAGAGAAAAGCCACACTTGTCCACTCTAGAACTAGAGGTAAGGCACAGGGGCAGTGGACAGGGTGAGGGCAGAGTAGGTGGGGTTCCTTTCCCTAAGTCGTGTCTGGAATTTTGGAGACCACTGGGACAAAATTCCAAGGCTGGGCGTGAGGGGTCCATCCCATGTGGGGAGCTTACAGCAGCGTAAGGCTCAGGCTGCCCCAGGCAGAGGGAAAGAGCGTCCTGTCTTCACTAGCAGTAGCTTCATTTGTACGTAGGCACACCTGGTGAAGTCTCAATGAGGTGAGTGGTGAGAAACGGAGGTCTCTAAAGTTAGACGTGGGTTCATACCCAGCTCTACTTTCCCACATGTGTGGCCCTCAGCCAGCCCCCTGTTCTCTCTGAGCTGAGTTTCTGACTTTTGAGAAAATCTAATCCCCAGCCTGGCTCCTGGAGGGGCTCAAGCAAGACTCATTTGTCCTCTGGCCCTAGAACCTGCCCTGGCAGGCAGAGTTCATCCCTGGTGCTGGATTTATATATCTGCTTGCGTGTCCTCCTCCGGTCTCTGACCCAGGACAGGGATCCCGTCCCGTTCATAATCATCCCCAGCCTTAGAACCTGCCTGGCACACGCTCTGCAATCTATGAATGGCTGTGGAATGGGTAACAGGAGCATGCGACAAGGTGGCGCTCCTTCAGCCTCTGCTCTACCCTACACTCACCCTGTAGCCATGCATTGCATAGGTAGCCAATCCCCAAATTTAGGGGGTAGTGTGGATTTTACTGAAGTTTTCATGGGAAGACAGGGCAGCAGGTTATATCATACTACCCACGGGGCACCTCTGCTCTCCACCAACTCTCCTCCACACAGCACTCTTCCCTCCCTCTTGTTTTTTTATTAAACAAAATGAAACAAAACAAAACCCCTAATTTTTGAATCCCCTCCTCCCCATGCAGCAAAACAAAAGCCTGGTGGGACATAGGGCCCCATTTGCCCTGCCCCATCCCCATCTCTGTACCATGGCCAATCACTTACCCGCCGAAGCATCTGTGCCCATGTTGACCCCCCAGGCTCAGAGAAGGGATGTGACTTGCCCAGTGTCACCCAGCCTTGTGCAGGCTCCGCCCACTATGCCACAGCTGCATCGGAGGACCTAGGTTTGGTCCCTTTCTCCTCATTTGCCTTGTGGGTGGGAGATGTGGGGGTGGGGGCAGAATCTCGCTTGGTCTGCTGACTCTTCTGTCGAGTTTGGGTGCTTCACACGCTGAATTTAGATGTGGCTCTGAGAGGGCCATTCATTCCTTCCTGACCACATCGACTGCAGAATTGAGTACTACCAGGGAGAAGGAGTTTAGCTGTTATTCCCCTACTGGTTTGATTTAATGTTTAGCTTATTCCTATCCCTCTCCCCACTCTTTCCTCATCAGTTAGACATTCGCATAGTGTTTCCCTGCAGTTTTGTCCAGCACATGGTTTTTCTGGTGACTCCCTGCTTTGGCTTGAGTGGTTTTATTTGGGGGAATTGCCCACGGAAGCATCTTCCTCCTCCCCCACCCTGAACTTCCTTTTCTTCCCACCTGCTGAGGGGAAGGGCACCTAAAGAGCCAGATTTCCCTGGCTCACGCCCCTTTGTGAGCCTGTAAGACTCCTGCTACCTAGAAGATGGCCTGCTGGTATTTCTGAGAGTCTCTTGTGCACATGAATAAGTCTGCGCTTTCCTACTGGGTGACCTCTGCCGGTCCACCAGGCACCTCTGCCAATGCCTTGAAACCCTTAGGGTCCTGGAGCTGCTCAGCAGCCAGGCTGTCCCCTCCATCTTTCAGTGCTGCTCTTCTGTTAGAGGGGTCCCACAGCAGGGCTGCTAGGGTTTCAGGACTTACATTCTTGTCTTAGTTTGGGGTGCTCCAGAAGCAGCCCCTGAGACAAGTATTCTGTGCAAGTGGCTTATCTGGAAAGTGGAAGAAACTCTGGGAAGGGATGAGAGAAGACAGAGAAGGATGAGGTTGTGAGCGATGGAGCTTAATCATGTGCCACTCCCCAGATTACCCAGCATGCCTGAATCCAGAGGTGACATGACTTAGAATCAAGTTGGGACCCCTTGTCCCCACTGATAGGCTGTCAAACCCACCGGGGCCCAGGTGGGGCCAGGAGGCCTTCAGCAGAAATTACCAGATTCTCAGGAGTCCTAATTCCTGTGCCAGGCCCCTTCCCCTGGCTGGCCCCTTGCTAGCAGAGCTAGAACCGGGGAAAGCTAGAAGCTCAGGAGGAGGAGGCTTGGCTCATAGGCATCAACAACGGAATGGGCAGGTGATGAACGAGGGGTTAAAAGGGAGCAAGCAGAGGTTGGCCTGCCCAGGGATGCCATCAGCAGAGGGCAGGGAGCTAGCATATATTAGACACCTACTGCATAGCAGCCCTAGATAACATGCAACTAGAATGCGAGCTCAAAGGCTGGGCCCCACATTTTAGTTCCCTTCGCTTTCTCAGTTAACAGCATTGTCCTTGGCTCCTGGGAGCAAACCTGAGAGTAACAAGAAAAATATCTACCTTTCACAGTTGCCTACTAGGCACTAAGTGCCTCATGTTCCTTGTTATGGAGCCTTACAACAACCATTTGCGGTAGGTACAATTATCCCCATTTTACAGATGAGGAAACTGAGGCTCAGCAGGATTAAATGATTTTCCCAGGGTCACACATCTCCTAAGTACCAAAGTCAGGATTTGAATTCAAGTCTGTCTGTCTCCCCAAGTCCCTGTTTTCTCTCCACCCTTGTGGTGCATCCCTGCCTAGAGAGGGAGGTTAGACTAGAAGTGTCCTTGGAAGGCCCTCCTGCCTCTGAGGGTTCGTCTTGTCAGCTGCCACCTCCTTCCACCCCCTACCAACTGCAAAGAAAAGGAAAAGTCCTTTCCTCCTCCTCAGGTGGCTCGTGGTGGATTACTTAGCGCTTGACACGGCATGTCTCTGTGTCACTGTTCCCGGGCGGAATTAAATCAGGACAGGAAAATATTAATTTGGAGTTGGGGATGGAGGCTGCTCCTTTCCAATTACTCTCCACCCCGTCAGGCTTATCCTGGCGCAAACAAGGAAGGAGGCTGGATTAATTGCTTTGGACTCTGCCCCACTCCAGTCCCAATTACTGGGCCGGCTTGGCTCCCAGCGTTATGAAGCACACTGCTGTGCAGGAAATTGTGTGAAATTTTAACGGATTTTCAGAAGCAATAATGGAGAACAGGATTCGGGGCCAGCTTTAGCTGCGTGGCGAGGCCCTCTGTGCCTGGGCTGAGGTTAAGCTGTTTGGGGTTTCTTTGTGTGTTAAAGGACCGTCTGGTTAACCCCAAAGCCTAGGCCACCAGAACTGCTCAGGCGCCGACCCAGCAGAGGCAGGCAGGCTCCTGGGAGCAGGGAACCAGTGCCTCCACAATAACAACAGCCTCCACGATGTGGAACCTGTCTAAGCCTCATCCTTTGACGTCCTACCCATTTTTCCCATCTTAGAAAGGAGGAAAAGGGGACTCAAAGAGGTTAAGTAATCTGCACAGTTAACTGGCTGCTTACGGGTGAAGGCAAGATTTGAACCCAAGTCTGTCTCCAAAGCTACCCTATTTTCTGGTACCACATTGTCGCCTCCCTTGTCTTTTCCTCCTTAGAGATGCATTATAAATGTGTGTCCCCCACCAGACCTGAGCTTCTAGGGTGCAGGGCCCTTTCTCGTTCCATCTCTGCATCTTTGGCCACGGTCAGGGCGCTTGGCACACAACAGGCGCCCGTAAGAGGTTTGTTGAACTGCACTGAACCTGGCCTTGTGCTGGACTTCAGGATGGGTTCATGGAATGAGGGGGTGGGGGCTTGGTGCAACACAGAGGCATCTCTGGGTTGACGAGAATGAGCCCCATCTGAGCCCACCACAGGAGAGGGTGGGAGGAGAACTTCCCTAGCTCTGTTGCCTAACAGGTGCTAGCCAGGTGCTTTCACGGATCATTTCTGCTCATCCTCACCGTGCGAGGTGGCATCACCCACCTCCGAGAAGCATGGAATGAGGCTCAGAGAGGGGAATGGCCTCATCTGGTACATGGACGCTAATAAAGGCTGCTGAGCCCTAGGCCTTTGGTTTGCCTTAATCGGTCTGAGCTGGGAAGGCCTGGGGTGGGGGCGGGGGTAAAAACGTGTGCTCCAGGATCTCCACATTTTTTTAAAGCTACGATACCCGTGGTTTAAACATTAAACAAAACCCTTCCCAGGAGTTTAGTTTGTTAAGCTGGTAAAAGTGGAAATACTCTGACCCCATATGCCTGGCCCCTTCTGCACTCCCCGAGTGGCTCCTGAAAGGGCTCCCAGGTGCCTGGGCTCTATGGAGCAGGGCCTGGGTACCGTGACACAGCAGCCCACCCCCCTTAGTTACCCCCCACCGCCCACGGGCCAGCCTGCACATCTCTGTTGTGTGAATCATTCAGGGAGTGTGTTGTGGGGCCTTGGCCCAGGGTGACCTAACATATGTTTCCAAGAAGCCGAAACTTAGATTACCTCATTTTTCCGCACCCTGAGACTTAAGTCTAAAGCTAGGGTCTGGAGACCCCAGGGGCGAGACCCTGAGAGTGTGGGGAAGGCAGTGGAGCACTTGAGGCCAGCCAGGACCCTGGCTTCGCCTTGGAGCCATTCCTTCTCCCACTGTCTCAGTCCTCTTCATTGCCAGAGCTCTTCCCAGACCAGGGCTCTTTGGCTGGCAGGGGCAGTTTCTCTGTCCATTCCCTTCAATCATACCCCAAACCTCTGTAAAGAGACCAAGATGACTAAAGGGTGCCCATCCTCTTCCACAACTCTAGTACTGAACCTCAGCCCTCTCCCCATCTTCAACTCTTGACTATAATCATGAATAGAAGAATTAAAGGCGGCGGGGGGGGGGGGATGGGCAAAGTATCTATCTCTCTTTTAAAAATCAGGCTGATGAAAGCTTCTGCAATTAAATGCAAAACTGAGCTTCCTAGCAGCCAAAGCAAAAAGGAAAACACTGTGGCCCCATGGTTCATATTGTTTAGCAAGAGGATGTATTCTCCGTTTCCCTGGGCTTATTCTCTGAAAGTTTATTTCAGGTCACTCTTCAGGCAAAGGGCCTTGAAGTGACTAACAGATGGGGCCTCAGTTTCACAGAACGGCTCACACAGGGGCATTTTTGTGCCTAGGGCAGTTATTTGGAACTGGGTGTCTAAAAGGGGAGGTTTCTCCTATTGTCAAAGGCAAGAGGTAGATGGCTGCTTGCTGGGCAGTAGTGGCTGTGATCTCTGTGCTGCCAGCTCTGGAGGTTATGGCACTGTCATAAGAATGCACTGAGAAAATTCTGTAACATCTGCCTGGAAGAGACAGAATCTGGGTAGGAGGCAGTAACCATAGAATATGGGCTGTAATGGCCAATGTCCATTGAACATGAAAACCCCTGCCTGGAGGTTAGGTATGAAGTGAGGACAAATTAGGTCACTAGGGAGGTATCTAGGGTGAGAATTTGGATTTACATCCCAGGCTTACTTTAACATATGGGAGAAAATCCCACTAGGGAATTCCCTCTGGGGTAATCGTGCTGTTGGTAATCCAGACTCCAATATTGCAACAACTATTTGTAGAACTGCCTGAGGTTTAGCTCAGCAGGGCTAGGATGACTGCAGAGCAGTGGGGGGACTGGGACAGAGCTGGCAAGAGAGTGACTGGCTTGGAGAAGGGGACAGCGGTTTGGAGCTTGGAGAAGTGAGCGAACACAGCTCATGTACCTCAGACTCTGGTGGAGCAGCCCCAAGAAAGAGAATCAAAGAGAAGGACCCTGGAGATGGCCAGGGAGGTGGAGGAACGAGGACGAGGCACACGCGGTCATCATTTCTTGTCTAAGTCTTGCCCGCCCCTCTTAGCAACAAGAGAATTAACTATGTGTCCCCTGAGCGGCCCCCTGAACGGCCATCATTTAGGTTAATTTAAAGAGGGCGCTCCGCGCTCCCCCTCAGCCAGCAGCACGGCTATCGGCAGCTGCATTGATTAAGGAGCACAGTGGTTCTCAAACTTGAGCGACCTCAGGAGCACTTGCAGTGGCGTCCAAGACTTTACATTTCTTACGAGTTCCAGGTGACGCTGATGCTGTTCGTCCGGTCCACTCTCTGGAAACGGC
Source organism: Cabassous unicinctus (assembly GCA_029593785.1). Taxonomy (NCBI): domain Eukaryota; kingdom Metazoa; phylum Chordata; class Mammalia; order Cingulata; family Chlamyphoridae; genus Cabassous; species Cabassous unicinctus. The sequence continues at coordinate 19,342 of JAQZBX010015868.1, forward strand.
TGCAGTAGACAGGGTTTCGTGTGGCCTGTCCCAGCCCTAGGGAATGCTGGCCCTCACCCCCCAGGGGTCCTCCAGTCCAGTGGGGGAGGGAGCATAGCCATTTCTCCAGGGACATATCAACGGGGCTGGGGGGATGGGGGTGGTCAAAGTCTCTGCCATTTGACTATCCTGCCATCAAAGTGTAAGACAAGTGCATTTTCTCAGCACCTCAGTGGCTCTGTCCCTCTCCCCTTCCCTGAGCAGACACTTCCACTCCCAGGGGAGCACCTCTGCCCCTGGGCATTTCTATCCCAGAGAGGGATGGAGGAGTTCCAGGGGCTGGATTCCTTGACCCGCCTACAGCCCAGAAGCCACCCCTCTTGCACTGGATTCTGGGGACACCCACTTAGTACTTCCTCAGCCTCAAGCCCAGAGGGACCCAAGGGAAGCTGGTCCCTGCTCTGCAGGCTCCTCCGCCCCTGCCCTACCAGGTGAGAGAGGTCAGACAGCGGGCACCTCTGCAGGCCTGGCAGTGGCTGGAGGGGGCCGACAATTACAGGCCTAATTGTGTGGTCACAGGCAGCCCCCCTGATGGATTCGGCACCGGCTCTGCGGGCTCTGCCAGGGCTGCCATCCAGAGAGCCTGTTTGCACCTGTGTCAAGACGAGCTCAGGAAACCTAATTAGCTAGTTTGGTGTTTTATAATTAGGTCCTTTAAAAGAATTCATAGGTGGTGATAATAAGCCCATTTAGAAATCTATTAAGCTTTCGTGGAAGTTGAACAGAAACCTTGTAACTATGTGTACACTTGCTTTCTCTTTCCTCCACTTTCCTCTCTTCTCCCCAGTTCTTCTCTCTGCTCTCTCTCCCCATCTGCATCCTTAGAGTTACACTGTCTCCTCTACCCATACTATTAGCTTATATCTTTTTGTTGCTTCCTATAAGTCAGGCAGGGTTGCACGTCTGTTGATTCACTTAATTCTCACCACGACTCTTGGAGGTGGGTACTAGCATTCTTCCCATTTTACAGATGAGGAAAATGAAGTACAAAGAGGTTGAATAACCCATCTGGAGCTACATGCCCTTAAGTAGCTGAACCAGAAACTGAGCCTGGACAGTCTGACTCTTAACCCCTCACCAAGCCTCACACTGTTCAGCCTGTATCCCCCCCGCCTACCCACAGCCCCAACACTCCCTGACTCCAGTGCTCCCTCCAAGCTGGCTGAGCTGAAATTTTGCAAATCAAAATTCCTGCTTTCCCATAGACTTGGTACCAGGGCTTCAAGCTATCTTCAGATGGATCTGTAATGGACAATGGCTTCTAATACACTGTGCTTCTCTAGCGACTCTTCCAGCCTGGACTTTGGCCAAGGTGGTAGGATAGAAGGAGTAGGTCGAATGTGATCATTCATTCATTCTTTCTTTCTTTCACCGTACTGGGGCTGAGGAGCCACAGATGAAGTCGGTCAGTTATTAGCTGAGGGGCTTAAGGCATCCCCCAATGGCTCCATGTCCGCATTATACACCCCAGCCCTCTCTTCTCACCCTATTTATTTCCTTCATAGCACTTGTCATAACATGGCATTTTCTGGAAGATTTGTTCACTTATTCATTTACTTGTTTATTGCTTATCTCTCCCCATTAGAAAGTCAACTCCTTAGGGGCAAGGACTTGGTATGTATCTGATTCCCTGGGGTGTGGATTGGTTCCTGGCACAAAGGAGGATTCAATAAATACGTGTTGAGTGAGTGACTGTGCTGAACCTGACACTCAGTTTCCTTATCTCTAAGATGGGCATGGCAATCTCTCTTCTACAGTGTTGTAAAGTGCCTGGAGCACAGCAGGTGATCCAAAGTGTTGGTGCCCCACTCCACCCTCCCCTCCCCTTTAAGTTAAACCCTGCCATGCCCAGAGAACTTCTGCTGCTTTAAAAATCCTTTGATGAATCTTCTTTTTTTTTTTATAGTGCAAGGAATTTTTCTATAAAGCAAATAAGCCCTTCTAGATTTATCTACTTTGGATATTGGGTGTTTTTGTTTGTATTGGGCTTTCTTAAAGTGGGCCGACTGAGTGTGTATAACTATAGAAATGTATAAATGTATATATTAGTGTCTTGCTATAATAGTTCATGATTATGCAGATTCCGAGAGAGTTGGTTCAAATTATGCCTCCAGAAGCGTAACAGTGACTGCAGAGCTAGAAAAGTCAGGTGCAGGGCCGCTCCTGAGCATTGTACTGCAGAGAACGTGCACTCGGGTGACAAAGCTGGGTGTGAATCAGGGATCCTTTACTTACTAGGTGCCTGACTGCACCTCTCCAAGACTCAATTTTCTCTTCTGTAAAATGGGATAATATCTGTACCTACCTCATGGTGTAACAACCCTATTAAATGGGGTCATGAGCTCAATCATTCATTTATCCAACAAAAGCTTATCGTACACCTACTATGTGCCACACAGCATGCTGGCTCTGGTGATTCAGCAGTGAGTAAAACATTTGCTGCTTCTGCTCTCGTGGGACTTACATTCTAGTGGGAGAAAATGCACAGGAAGATCTCAGAGCAGCACTCAAAGAATGTTAGCCAGGAGGGTGACCCTGAACTGTGCTCTACAGGGACGTGGCTTATGGAAATAGGTCCCTACTTCCTTACCCTTTTCTCTGGGAGATGTGCACAAGGCTGGAAGCATTGCCATGGAATTGATCAATGGCAGGAGTTGAACCCTGCTCCCCTCTCCCCAGAGGCTGGAATTCTTTTTTCTTTTCTTTTTACAGGTAAAGTGAAGTTTTTATTTTATTTAATCTAAGTATTTATTAAATTTTAGGTTTATTTCTCATGTAAAGTAATGATATACAACCCTATCTTTTTACATATTGCCTTAAAGTGTGCATTGTCTTTGGTTTGGGAATGCATTACATTTATTTACATTATTCCTTATGGGAAAAATTTGTTTGGTGCTCATCGTTTTTGGTACTCATCATGCCTCCCAGAACCAATCAACGACGAGTACCGAGGTTACCACTCTATTTGATTCTTTTTTTAAATATATATATACATTTTTATTTTATTTTAAAAAAGATACTTAGATTACTAAATGTTACATATAAAATATAGGGGATTCCCTTATGCCCCACTCCCTACCCCACCACCTGGGCATTGAACCCGGGACCTCATATGTAGAAAGCCAGTGCTCAATCACTGAACCACATCAGCTCCCCGAGGCTCGAATTCTTTGTGTGTGTGTTTTGGAGATGGGAGGGGGGGGCGGGGTCTGGCACTTTAAACCTGGCCTTCAGGGCTTTGCTACTCCATCTGGTCCCAACTTCGTCTTCCCTTTCCCCCCTTCATGCACTACTTATTGCCCATCTCACATGCAACCTTCACCTTCCACCTCTGCTTTTGCTCACCCTGTTTTCCTACCTGTGGCCTGCTTTCTTCCTGTCTGCAAATTCTGCCCATCCTTCAAGGTCCTCCTTCGCCATGAAGCTCTCCCTGAACCGCTTGGCCGGGAGAAACCCCTCCCCAAATCCTCCATTTCCCTGCTTTCTCCTGGCCATGCCCTGCGGGCCTGTTTTGGCCCCACTGCTGGGTCGTGGGCTCCTGCAAGACTAGACCTTGTCCTCTTCCTCACATTGCCTCCCCTGCACCACATTGCTTTACTTTAAACAGATTCTCAAAAAACAAACACTTCTTAGGCAATTGAACAAATGTGTGACTCAGAGAATTTAGCTTGAATTATCAGACTTTACTTTTTTCTGGGGGTGGGAGACCCCAGGCAGGGGCCTTGTCTGGAGCAGTAATGGCCTTGCTCGCATTGGCTGCTCTGCCCCTTAGTGCAGAAGCTCTCGCGTGGATGCAGAAACCTGCCTCTCTGTGCACCCTCACACATGTCCACGGGGCCCAGGCATTGTCTTGGGTGTGGGTGGGGGTGGATGGTGGCAGCCCAGTGCCCTGTGATGGATGAGGGGGGTGGAGGTGACTTTCCCAGGGGAAGATTACCGCCTGGCAGCTATGATTTGTCTTGTGCCCTCCTGTCCTTTTGCTGAGCCCCACTGCAGAGTCATTCATTACAGAGGCTGCTGTCACAGGGCTGGGGTAGGGGTTGAGCCATGTGTGTGTGTGGTGGGGGTCTGGCAGCCTGGACCCCTCCCCCAGGAGGAACTCCCATGCCAGAGACAGGGCCCACTCTGGCCATGCAGCTGTCCTCTGGAGTCCTCTGGAGCTCTGAGAGAAGAGGACCGTGTTGGAATTCACCTACCACTACACACCCACATTCAAGGTGCCCCACCTCCAAAGCAACTGCGAGGGTTGGTGACCCAGGAGCACCACTGTGTGATCGGGTGGAGAGAGGTATTTATTTGTCCATTCATTCATTCATTCATTCATTCATTAAACAGTTTTTCTGAGTGCCCACCACACCTGTCCTCTCCCTTCAAAGAACTCACCCTCACTGGATGAAAGTGGGCATGTAAACAGACAGTGCAAGAAGGGGAACAGGGCCAGGCGAGACAGGTACCCTCCAGCCTGGGGAGCCTGGGGGCAAGTGAGAAGCCGCTGGGGACAGTGGGAAGAGTGTTGAATTTGGGAGCTGAAAAGTGAAGCTTGAGTCCTGGCTTTATTACTTTTTAGCATTCTGGCCTTGAGCAAGCCACTTAAAGCCTGTTTAATCTCTAAAAGGGGGCTGCAGATATGTCATTTGCAGAAATACAAACTCATAGGGCTGTTTGTATTTATTTATTTAATTTAGGAGGTACTATGGATTGAACCCAGGACTTCGTACATAGGAAGAAAGTCCTCAACCACTGAGCTACATCTGCTCCCCTAGGGCTGTTTTTAAAAGTGAAAAAGCTGTCAATGCACTTTTTAAACTGGAAGGTGCTATACAGGTGTGGGATCACGGCATGGTCCACGGCTTCCTACCTCCTGCTACAGGGGTGGAGGTGAGGGGTGGGGTGGAACAGAGCAGCAGATGAGGATCCAAGAAAAAATAATACACCTCTCCTGTATTTATATAGCTCTCTACAGCTTACAATGCACTTTTACACTCTTTATATTTCTCCATCCTTACAACCACCTTGCAAGCCAGGTCAAGGCAGGCATTATTAAATCCCATTTTGTAAGGCCAGAAGAAGCTCCAAGGGGGAAAATGGTTTGCCCAAGGTTACTAAGTTAGTAGATAGGTGAGTGAGAAACTGGAATCCGGTTCTTTCTAGCCCTGTGTTCTCTTTTCCCATTTCTACACCAGAGTTCCCCCTCTTGGATGAGCCCTTCAGTTAATCTCTGCTCTGGTCTGGGTGACGTCCCCTCCCCATGCACACACACCCTGGGACCCCCACCCCATGGAAGGATGCAGTACCTTCCCCATCCAACATTCTTCCATTGTGCCAGCTCCTGATCACTTTCAGACACAATGGTGTCAGGATAGAGAACAGCAGGGAGAGGTCTGTAGGTCTGGAAATGGCAGAAGGAGGGAGGAGGGCAAGCTGAGATTTTCCAGGAGCCCTCACCCAAATCTGGTATGCCAACTGCTAATTTAATACAGTAGAGGGAGAGGAAAAAACTGAGGAGAGAGGAAGGGGAAGAGAAGAAAGAAAGGAAGGAAAGAAAGAAGGAAAGAAGAGAAGGAAAGAAAAAGAAAGTGAGAGAGGAATGGGGTGGAGAGCACTCAGAGGTAGTAAGGGGAAGGGGATAAAGAAATGAAAAGAACATGGGGAATAAGGCAGGATGAAATCTGGGAGAAGCGAGGTAGGAGGGGGAGAAAGGGGGAAGGAGGGAGACCAAAGAGGCTGGGGAGGGTGCTGGGGGAGGGCAAGCTCAGCTCTGGCAAGGGGTGGGAGATTGAAGGCTGAATCGCAGCAGGCAGCGGAGAAGAGGAATAAGTCATAAACGTTGCGAGGGCAAAGGTCAAATATAGACTGATGGCTCCATTGTTTCCCAGCCTGTGAGGAGGACCCTGTGGGGGATGCTGAGATGCTTAACCCTTCCCTGCCCAGCCTTCTGATGCAGAATAAGAGCACCTGTGTGTCAGGGGCAAGGATTGGGGTGTCAAAGTGAGGACTGGACAGGGATACCCACAGGATGGGAAACAGAGTCTTGGAAGAAGGAACTCAAGGGTCCTCTCCACTTCAATTCATAGGGCGGGTAGGATAAAATAAAAACATACCACCTCTCCTTTTCTACTAATGCTAGCCCTCTTTTGCATCTCTGTGGAAGGAGATTTCTCAGGGGAGAAGGAATTTCTTGGGAATGGCTCTTGAGACCTATCAACAACAACCACCACAGTAATAAATAGCAATAACAATATAAAATAAATACGAAATAATAAAAATAAAATTAATATTAATATTTGTCAACAAATTAATAAATATTAAATGGGCTGTGTTTATGGTTTGAAAATAACTTTAGCAAACACAATATCATTAATAACCTGTGAGATTGATATTATTAGTACCATTTTACCAACGAAGAAATTGATTCTTAGACTTATCCAAATTGTCCTAGTTAGCAGTTTTCTGAATCCTAATCCACAGGTTTTTCGAATACCCCACAACTTTGTTTGGGCAGTATCATACCCACTTTAGAGGAAGAAAGATTGAGAGTTGCAGGAAATCTTTGGCTATGCAATGCCTTGCCTGCTGAGAAAGCCAGGGGTTGGGTAGGGAGGGGAAGAGCGGTCTATGTCCGTCTGTGGGACAGGGCTTCAGCACCTCAGACAGCTCCACGACCAGTCAGAGCTGCAGGACCCGCCTTCTCCCAGGGAGCGGCCCATCACGAAACCCCTTGGGCCCCTTGTGCGCTCTGGCCAGCCCCCGCCCCCCGCACCAATGATGTATAGACTGACAAAGGACTTAATGCTATGAATACATAAAGCGGCCGAGGACTGGGCGGTGGAGGGTGACAGCTGCCCTTTAATGCTTGGCTTTTTAAAGATCATGGTAGAGTTCAGAAAGTATAGTCATGAGGTTTAATGATTTAATGGGGACGACTGGGGAGCAAAAATAGTTACTGCGCCCTGGGGAAAAGTGACTCCTCATACATATTACTTTAGCCTAATGGCCTATAACGCCCTCCCCCGGTGCCCGCGGGGGGAGTCACGCTACATAGCCGCTGTAATACCGAATGGCCTGATTAAATGCATATTAAACAATACTAAATTGGGGAAAGAAAGGCAGAGGCGGTGCTAAATGTATTTATTCAGTTCTGTGGGGGGAAGATGCGGCTCTCCTCCCTTACCTGCTCCCCAAAAGATATGGTACCCAGTGGAATCTGGAGGAAGGTGGTGGGGTCCTCCATCCTCTGGGAGGAAATTACAGGGGGAGATGCCTCCAAAAATGGGGGAGATGCTAGACATTAAAGATCTGGAAGGCCAGAGAAAGAAGGACTGGCCAGAAGCACTGTCCCAAGAGGTCCCTTGTGGTTCCCAGCTTGGACACTTGCACACAGAGGCATGGTTTGATTCTAAGCAGTGGGTTTTTCTGATACTGACTTCCTGTAAGTCCTGGGGCTCCTCTGAGGCTCTTGGGTTCATTAGGATGGTCTTCTTACTTGTAAACCACTCCTCAAGGCTCTGGTCTCCAGCTTCAAGAACTCTGCTGAGGCTAAAATGAAGTGCAGCCTTCCTTAGTTTCTAAAAATACCAGCATCTGGGTATACACCAAGAAGCTCTGATTCAGTTGGTCTGGGGTGCAGCTGGGGTGAAGCCCAGGCATTGGTAGTTTTTAAAAGCTATCCAGGTGATTCCAATGTACATCCAAAGTTGCAACTCTCTTCAGTAGAGTGTCTAGGCTGAGAGATACTTGGCCAAGCACCTGATTTAAGTTCTTCATTTCACAGAGAAGCAGTCGCAGCTCAGAGGGGTTTTGACTTCTCCCAGTTCCATAGGTTTGGACCAGGCTCTTTTCCCCAGCCCAGTGTTCTTCCCATTGTATGCCTTCCTGTTTTATGGTAGCATGCGCAGGGCCAGTGTCAGACCCAGTGACATGAGGAGTCAGCATCCCGCCTCTGCAACTCTCTGTTCCAGGCAGGCCATGGCCAAGAGTGACCAGGAAGACCTAAGATGACATCTACCCTGGACTCAGGAAAGAGGGAGCCTGTCTTTGGTCACTCAGTCCTGTCTGAGATGCCAATTTATCTGGGTTTTCTGATCCCGAGAGCCTACCTGACCACCTCCCTGGCCCTGGGCCTCTTAGGCCCTGGATGACTTATGGCCTCAGATAGTAGAGCATTAAAACCATGGGATCTGGAGCCAAACTGTTTGGATTTAAATCCTGGACCTGCCACTTATTACCTGTGCAACTTTGGGCAAGTTAATTAACCCCTATGTGCTTCAGGTTTCTCATTTGTAAAATGGGGATAATAGCAGCAATGACCTCATAAGTTTGATGTGAGGATTATATGAGTTAATATACATAAAACTACTTGGAATCATGACTGGCCCATAGTAACCAATATGCAAGTGATAGCTATTGTAGATTTGACATTTTATATGTGCCACCCTCAAGATTCCTATCATTAAGTTGTTGTCTATTGAGATCTGCTGAAGTCCAAGTTCCTTAAGGATGAATTCTAGGGTCTGTACCTCAAGGATTTGGTTGCTTCCAGTCCTGAATGGCCTCGGGTCCTAGCCTGGATCTAGGTGAGTTCAGACATTGCCTTGCCCAGGGAAGAAGAGGAAAATGTCTTCTGGAGCTTGGGCGAGGATGGGGCAAGGGAGACAGGAACACAGTTCCGTGCATATATATAACAGTTCCAGGCAGGGTGCCAGGATGAAGGCTGTGTCTGTCCTCTTAGGATGTTTGAAACACTTGGGGGTACCTAAGTAGATGGTGATGGATGCTGGGTCCAAAGAAGCCCACCTGAGAGTATTGAAGGAAAGGAGTCCTGGGGCCCTGCTTTTGGCTTCCTGATGGGAATGGTGGGGGAGCATGAGTGGATATTTCTCTTTTTCCTCACCCACAGCCTGACTTTGTGAGATGAAGTCTAACTTCTCACCAAGCTGCTGGCTTGCCTAGCCACTGACTGGGATGCTTGGCTGCCAGCTGATTTAGACCCAGAGACCATCCAAGGCATGCACTGAAGTCCACATTGCTCTTCTCCTGCTCCTGGCAAGCACCTTCCCACGTATTTCAGGGAGAAGGAGGCAGGAGGGCAGGGAAGGCACCTCTTCTCAGACTAGCTTCTGTGTTTCCAGATGCTTGACATATAGGACTGTCTGAGGTTGGTCTTCCCAGCCTCATCACCAATGGCTACCTTTCCCAAGCCTCCTGTCCTAGCCAACAGCCCCACTGTCCTCCATTCATGTTGTTCCCTTGGAGACCTCCAGTCTTGGTTCATCCTGCTTTCTTCATGTGAAGTGTCCTTCTCCACTATTCTAAGCTGATATTCTGCCCATTCTTCAAACCCTAGGTTAAATGCCATCATCTCTAGGAAGTGTCCTCTGATTCACCCAAAGGATGGGACTTCTCTCTGTCTTGAGCATGCCACAGTCCTTTGCATTTCCTTCCCTCATTGCACTTATCACAACTGCATTGTACCACAGTACCATTGTACCTCCTGGCTCAACCTAAGCTCTCTGCAATCTGTGTGTGCCACACCCTCTAAAATCTCATGCACGGTATGTCCAAATTCACATGAAGGAAAGAATTAGCCATTCCTAGTCCTGGTCAGAAAGACTTGGAAGGGGTAGAAAACACCCCACCAGGGCAAAAAGCCCTCAGCTCCAACTCTAGACCATCTCCTTGGAGGAAGAAAGGAAGAAGTATGATTGATTCCTCCTTCTTATTCCACAAGACACTCTGCACACTCACTGTCACATACACAGCCCTCTTTACCTGCCCCCCTGCCCGTCTCCTCCCTCAACTGCATTTTAAATAAATGCCCATTAAAAAAATCCTCCTCTCCCCATCACTACACGGGCCAGACCCTCCCACCCTCAAGTCCCCGATGCTCTTAGATTTTCCTGCTGCCACGTTCCACCCTGAGCCATGTCTTCTAGTATTTTGCTTTCAAATTGTGTCTCCTGCCATTTGTGCCACATTTAAAATGCTAACAGTACAGAATGTCATTTACAGAACCGGGGCGTTTGCTCCGGAAAATTAATTTGACTTATTCCTTCTGCCTGTTCCTATCTCCAGGCCAATATTATGCTACTCATTCTACAAGAGTAATACTTAATGAATAGGACTATTAATAATGTCAAGGTCCGCGGGGGCCTGGCGGCTAACGGATAGGCGTAGACGGAAGGAACCCATCACCTGACTCCTGGTTTAATGTCCCATGAAAATATCAGGCACTGCAGTGTAATTATGGAGCAGGGAGAGGCGAGTGGATGACGACCCAGAGTTTCTTAAATATTTTTCAAATTAGTTGATGCTTTTCCTTTTGGGGGGAGGAGGATGCTTATTCCCCTCCCCCCATTTTTAGCTCTAGTCTTGAAGAGAAGGTGGTCCTGTTTTTATTTTTTTTATAACACAGAAAACAATGCATAATACAGAGATACTAATAGCTGCTCTCCCCCAATACACTAAGATACTGTGTTGGATGTGGGGAGGGGGAAGGGGAATTCTTGGGTTTTCATTTGGCAAAAAAGGGAAAGTGGAATCAGAAAACCTGTTTTACAAAGAGTATCCCAGTGACGCCCCTTCTCTTCATTCTGCTTGCAGACTCTCAGAGCAAATGGGCTTTGGGAGAGGATGTGAGTTCCATGGTTACCTGCAGCCTGACCCCCCACTGCCCACAGGCCTGAATACCCAAGGAGAAAGAAGAATGTCCCTTGGAGTACAGCCTCTTCTTTGCTTGAAGCCTGATTGTTTTTCAAGCCCTGAGATTCTGGTCCTGAGTTAGCCCACATGGCTGCTTTTACAGGAATGGATGGGCAAAAGCCATTGGGGGCAGCTCGGGGAGGTGGCAGGGTTGGGGGTGAGGAGTTGGAGTGGAGTCCCGAGTGTCATTCTCATCTCTTGTGCCGAGAGGGGATAACGATATCTGCCTTGCAGGATGGTGGTGACGCTGTGAGATAATGGGCGTGAACGGACCTGGGCTGCACATGGAGGGCGATGATGATGTTGGTTAGCCCCCTTTGTCCCGTTCATGGCCGATGCTGTCAGACTCAGGCACGGCAGGAACCAAGCACCTGTTCCTGCTGCAGAGCTACCAGGGTTGAACAAAGGATACCCACCTTCTGCCTTGGGGGAGCCTGATGTGAGGGAGCTTCCAGGAAGTGTGGGAACCCCTGTCCTTGAGGCCCACGCCCCCCTCGTCTGATCCAAGAGTCATAGTCCCTGCCATTAGGGATGCCCAGGCTTATGAAAGGGTTCCAGGCCCTGGTCTAGGAGGCATTTCACACTGAGGAGAGAAACTCAGCTTCTGATCAGGGTGAGGGGCTTCTAGTCTAGATGGGAAAACTGAGCCCCTGCCCTGGAGGAAACGCCAGTCTCATAGAGAAGACACCACCTCTGTCCTGGGGCAGGGGGTGGGCTGCTCCCTGTTTGATGGGTGAGACAAATTCTTGCCCTAGGGGAGCTCCAGATCTGGTGTGGGATATATAATCCCTGCCACAAGTAAACTCCCAGTCTAATGGGGGCGACAAAGTCTGCCTTGGGAGAGATTTTAGTGATGAGAGTAGCAGCATGGCCTGAAGAAAACCCCTCTGATGGGACGGCAGAAACCCTGCCTTCAAGGACCCCCCAGACTGCTTGGGGAGACCGAACCCACCCTCTTGGCCTCAGGTAGTGCCTGTATGGTCAGGGAGATTTTCTGCAGTGACATATCCTCCCCCAAACACACACACTTATTGAGGAAACATGGTCCCCACTCGGTGTAGCTTCTGCCCTGACAGAGATGGTCAGGCCAGGGGAGGCACCTGGGAAGAAATAAACCCAAGGCCATCAAAGCGGCAGCTGCCCGGGTTGGCGGGCGGGCCAGGCTCGCCCTACTCTTCCCCTCGGTGCCTGTGGAGCCCCCACTGGAGCACGGCGGCCAGAGGCCACCCAGCGGCCGCGCGAGCCCACCCCGCCCCCACCCCCACCCCAGCGCTTGGCTGAAATCCCCCCGCGGGGTCCTTCCCCAGATCCCCGTCCACCGGGACCCCCGACTTGAGGGGCGGGCGGGGCGGGTGTGCGCGGCGGCGGGTGCCCCCCTCGTGCGTCTCGGCGAGGATGTGTGTTCCCCGTGCGTCCGCAGCTCCTCCCAGAGGCGGCGGGAGTGCATGTGCGCGCCTCGCTCCCGCGCCGCGGCTGCGCCCGCGCCTGACCCCTCGGAGAAGGGGCCGCTTGCCGAGTCTCCTCCCCTCGCTCCGGTCCCCGCCAGGATCCGGGAAAAGAGTCAGGCTGCCTCCTGGGGTCAGTGGGGCTGGACGCGAGCGGGGCAGGTGTGGATGTGCGTGAGTTGGGGGCTGTTGGGGAAGGGCCATCCAAGGCTTTAAGCCTCCCTCCCGGGACCCTGCAGGGCTGACGGGGGAGAACAGCCGCCTCCGGCCAGGGCAGGCCTCCGTCTGTAGCTGAGCTCAAGTGCCCCCTCCCTGAGCTGAGGGGCTCATCCCCTTTTCAGCTGAAGGTCAGGAGATCATGGGCACTAACTACAATTACTTCCTGCCCAGTCCCTCCTCCTTGCCTCTCCACTGCCTGGCTTGGGACCCCTAATATCTCCCACAAAAGACGTGTTGGTGGCCTGCCTCGCTCCTACGCCAGCCTCTGGGAAGGAAGGTAAAGGGGTGGAGGGCCTGGACACAGAGACCCCATCTCACCCCCACCTCCAGCCCCATAAAAGGCAAATACAGAATCAGCAAAAAAATTTTTTTAAAAAGGCCAAATAAAAAGCAATGAAGTATCCAATTAATTATTCTGATGGATTCATCAGAATTCACAGCTGGACCCAGAAGTGTGTGGAAGGAGGGGGTCAGAAAGGACAAATGTGGGGGATGCCTTCTTGTCCCTCACCCTCAGGTGAGAATGAAGGCACCTCCTGCCAAGTTCTCGTTTTCTTGCTCGCTCGCTCCTTTTTTTTTTTTATGGGGCATCCTGAGTGTAAAAAATATGACTTGCCTTTATGGTGCTCCAACAGGAATGAAGCTATAAAATTATGAACAGTTTTTATGACGGCTATTCGGGGGATGCTTTTATATTGATGGTATACAGCCTGAATCTGTCTTTTTTGCATCCCACTCCCCTTCCCTGGGCGGGGAGGGGAAGTCTGTGTCACTATTTTTCATGCATTTAATATATTAATTATCCGGTAAATGCTCCCCAGGCTGTGCTCGGGACATTGGAGAGTGACAGGTTCTCAGCGAGCCTCCAAAGGCAGCGCATCAGCCTGCAGTGTATTATGTCGGCGAGGTCAGGGTGGGGTTAATGTAACTTTTTATTTGCTGATTTTTCATAGGCAGGAGCAAAGCTGGGATGGAGGGAGGGAGGAGGAGGGAGGGAGGAGGAGGAAGGGAGGGAGAGAGGGAGGAGGGGAGGGAGGAGAAGGTGCCATGAGAGCAGAGATAATGGCGAGGCAGATCTCTCCACCCCCAATTCACCTCTGTCAATGCCAGGCAGTTTGAGAGGTAGGAAAGGAGCAGTGGCCTCTCCCGGCTGGCCCTGGCGCCCAGCGACATGCACCCCCAGTGACACTCCTGGGCATGATGCTCTCCCCGCCGCGCCTTGCCCACTTGAAAGCGGGCACAGTTTCACCATCTGACTCCTCCTCACTCTCTGAAACAGAAAGGCAGGGTCTTGGCCCTGGAAAAACCTGTAAGGTGATACGGGGAGGACCTGGCTGCCTTCCCTTTGCACAGTCCCACATGGGTGCTTGTACACACACTTGCTCCCTGCCGTGTGGACTTGTGCATGCACACAAGCTAGCTTTGTCACTTGGTCACACGTTGTCCCTCCTGCTCTTACACATCAAATTCTAGTGGAGACCTCATGCCCATTCACAAAGCACAGCTTCTGGTGATTAAATAGGGGTGTGACGAATGGGTCCCACTGGCCACCGTTTCTTATCTCTGTCAATGACACCGACTGTCCTTTTGCCTGGAGCTGAGCGCCTGCAGGAAAGAAAAACTGTCAGACAACCAGAGTACCCAGCCCTGCCTGGAACGCCCAGAGGGAGGTCCAGGGTGTCCAGTGCCAGGGGTAGCCCCTGGGCCTGTGTGTGCTCCAGACCTGGAGAGGGTGATGTTGCTTCTCAGACCAACCTGGCCTCCTGCCCCTGCCCCACCATCTGCCAGCCCCCAGAGGGCAGCACAGCTGGACCTTCTCTGCTTTCACTGGTCTGTGATTCTCAACGCTTGAGGCCCTGCCCTGCAACCATCTGGAGTCTTTATTTTTGTTCTTGTATGGTTTTATATTATAAAATTTTGCATCATTCAGAAAACTAGAGACAATTACTATTGCTATTGTTACTACTACTACTATCGTGACTGGTGTAGACGCTTTTGTGTATCAAGGCAGGACAAGGGCTGCTTCTGCTGAACCAGGAGCCTAGACGTGCTGTGTGGTGCCCCTTTTACCTCCATCAGGAAGACAAAATGGGGCGAATACTTCTGAGGCCCTACGGACCCACCCACCCTTCCCCACACCGCCCACTAAGGCCAGTGTAGGGAGGAGCCTTATCCTTTCAAAGGGAGAAGTTAAGAGCTTGAGTTCTAGAAGCAGATAAGCCTAGGTTCAGGCCTTTGCTTTGCCGCTTCCTGCTCTGTGACATTGGGAGAGTTTATTCACTGCTCTCAGACTCGGTTTCCCAGTCTGTAAATTGGGGGTGATCATATGGGGGGGGGTGTGAAACGTCACAGGACGCTAATCCACATAAGGTGCTTAGCACTGGGCCTGGCACGGACAACGTTTCTCCTGGTATCGTGATGGTTCTTATTTCCAGTCCGTCCCCTCCACCTGGGTTATGTACAACCTCTGAAGTTATCACCCCTCCATAGTCCTGCAAATTCTGATTCCAAGTGGCTATTTCCTCCTGGGTACTTGGTCTGCACTTGTGGCACACTGCAAACAGGTGTGTGGTGGTGTCTGATTCTGGCCCAAACGTCCCAGCTTAGGAGGCACTTGCCTTGGTCAATAGGGACAAAGCCCGCGGAGGGAGGAGCAGGAAGGGCCTAGCATCACCGGGCGCCTACGGAGGGCTGGGGCTCACGCATGCGCTCATTTCTTTCTCTAAGGTGACTCTGAGATATATAACGCTAGCAAACCACTTTACTGGTGAGGATCCTGAGGATCAGGGAGATGCAGTCAAGGACATGCAGGTGGGCAGAACCAGCGTTGGGATTGAAGGCCACCTGACTTCCCTCTTCCTCGGGCCGCCTCTCATTCTTTGTCTTGTTTTTTATTTTTGTTTTTGCAGGTTAACGATGGTGTTTACTTGGGGCCTTAGAATTGAAATTCAGGGCATAAAGATTCGGTCTTGCTCTGTTTTTAAAATGATACATCAACTAAAGCAGTGACAATAATCTTGCAAATATCTAAATGCCTACTATCTGCCAGGCGTTGGTGAAGGGCTGGGAGGGATGAGATGCTGCTACTGCTACCTGTGCTACTTACTACTAATAATACCCATGACAACTACCATAAAAGTTCGTGCTTGCTCTTTCAGACACTTTTCCAGGAATGTCACCACATAAAACTCATTTTATCCACATAACCGCATTAGATAGCACCTAATATTATCTGCTAGTCTATAGCCGAGGAAACTGAGGTGCAGAGAAGTTCAATAACTTGCACAGCTAGCCGGTGGGAGATCCTGCTTTGGAACTCAGGCAGGCTGGTTCTTGAGGTGAAGCTTTTAAACTTGTAACCTGCTGTGTGCCGGGCACCTGCCTTCTCACAGCTGCCTCCTCAGTTTGGGATCCTCGTTCCCATTTAGGCTCACTGAAATTTGCTGGCTTTTAAATTTTTTTATTTTTTGCTTTTGTATTTAATAAAATATTTTAGGTGCCCTGTTACTGTCTTAATGCTGATAAGGGCAGTGTGAATATTTGAGGCCCTGCGTTCAAGTGCTTCATCTGCATTACCTCACTTCATTTTCGCAATAACCCCATGAGGCAGATACTGCTATTATCCCCATTTCACAGATGAGGAAATTGAGGTTTTGAGAGAGTTAAGCAACATGTCCAAAGTCACACAGTAAGTAGTGGAGCCAAGATTTAAGTCTGTCTCCGTTGCTTGAGCACTTAACCCAAAGCTCTTAATAACAAGGGAGAAGCTTCTGGAATCAAGGTGAGGTGGCTGTCCTCTGTCATGTCCTCCACCCTAACCACACTCCCTTCCCCTCAGAGATGACAGGGGAGAGATGTGAGGTAGAATTTCCCCAGAACCTCTTTTATGCATTTCCATGTATATTTATCTGTATATATAGAGGAATTTTTTTTCCAAAGAATGTGTTCATTCTGCCTGTATCGTTCTGCAGCTTGCTTTTAAAATTTCTATGTCTCTACGTATGGATCTACTTTATTCTTTTAACTTCTACCTAATATTCCACAGAACTGATTCACCCTAATTCTTCCATTCAGGGCCATGTGGCTTGTTTCCAATTTTTTTATATCAATGCAATGAGCAATGCTGCCCTGAGCCTTCTAATGCAGGCCTTTTATGTACATGTGCTTGATACCTAGAAGTGGAATCACTGCATGGAATGGAATGTGCCTTTAAAATTTGTATAGCTATGGCCAAACTGTCCTCCAAAAAAGCCTGTACACTCTCCCCAATGCATGAGATGATGCCCAATCCCTTACATCCTTGCCATATATGACTATTGTGCATCTTTTCTTTTTCCAATTTTGCTAAGCCAATGTATAAAAAAAAAAAAGAAAAGAAAAGATGTCCTTGTTTTAATTTCCCTGAATATTACTGAGATTGGAGAACTTTATATTTACTGGTCATTTTTTTAATGTCTTCTTTGCCCTTTTTACATCTCATCTACGCATATAATTTGCCCATTTTTCGACTAGACTGAGGGTTTAAAGTGTTTGTAATGTTAATTTTCTAATTATAAAAATAATACATGCTAAATAAAAAACATTGGAAAACACAGAAAATAATAAAGAAAGAAAATAGGTATTGCACACAATCCAACCATCCCAAATTAACACTTGGCAACATATTGGTGCCTTTTTGCCGCTCTTTTTTTCTGTGTAAATATATGTGCTTCCCACTCCCACTTCTAACATAGCATGGCATATACAGTCTTGCACCCTTTTTCCTGCTTGGCATTATACAGAGCACATTTCCCTGTGTTATTACATATTTTAAACAATTTTTATGTTTGCTCCATAATGATCAAATATGTCAAAATTTATTCTAATTCCATTCTATTCCATTATTCCATTATTCTAATTGCTAGATATGTAGGTTACTTCCAGGTTTTCGCTATTATAAATAATGCTACAGTGAAGATCTGTGTACATATATCTCCACCCCCGTTTCTGATTATTTCCTTAGGATAGATTCCTCAAAGTGGAATTAGTAGGTCAAAGGGTATAAGTTTTTTCAGATTCTTGATCCGTATTGCCAAATTGCTTTCTAGAAGGGTTATATCGATTTACATCCCCACTAACCATGTGTGAGACATACATTTCAGTGCATACTTTTTAACTAAAAAGAAAAAAACCAACTTTTCAATTGGGAGCTGAATGTATCTCATTATTGTCTTATCCTCATTGTCTCTTGCACTGAGCTGAAACTTATTTTCTACACTTATCAGCCATTTATAGTCTATGAATTGTCCATCCATGTTCTTTGTCCACCTTATATTAGTTTTATTATCTGCACTTTTTTTTTTTTTTTTTT
>JAQZBX010015869.1:0-37098 GCA_029593785.1 Cabassous unicinctus
ACAACATCATTTATGTTTATCAGGCATTTTGATTGCCTGTGAATGGCCTCTTTGAATTAATCCCTCATTTTTCAAGTGCTCAATTTTTGTAGATCTCTTCACATTTAAATAAAAAGTTATTAATACTTTGTCATCTACATTGAAAATAATTTTCCAAATCTATTATTTGCATGTGACATTTTTCCAAGATTTTTCTCTCTTCAATTCTTTAAAAATATTCATATTTAATTACATTTATTTTTTCTTATAACTTCTTTTTTGTTGTTTTTTTTTTTTTCACTTTCTATACCCAGATGTTGCCTAGAGCAAGTGACAGGACTGTCCTTCACACCTTCTCTAAATATTCATATCTTCATGTCTCGAGGGTGGTATTAACTCTCTTTTATTTTGCCTTTACCTATTTATTTTTTAATTAATTTTAACATATCTTTTAGATTTTTAAAGATACTTAGATTACATGTATTTACACACAAAATATAGGAATTCCCATATGACCTGCTCCCCACACCTCCCACCCCCTCCCATATAAACAGCATCCCTCATTAGTGTGGCATATTCAGTGCAATTGATAAATGCATCCTGGGGCATTGCCATTGAGCATGGACCATAGTTCACATTGTAGTTAACACTCTCATCCACACAACTCTGCAATCTATGGAAAGATATATAATGACATATCTGTCATTGCAATGCCATTCAGGATAATTCCCAAGTCCTGAAAAAGCCCCCACATTACAACTGTCTTTCCCTTTCCCTTCCCTCAGAGCCTCCAGTGGCTACTGCTTCCACATCAATGCTGTAATTGTTTCCATTGTTACAATTACAAGTCTATAATAGAATACCAGTAAGTCCACTGTAGTCCATAATTCATTCCCCAATCCTGAGGATTCTGGGATGGTGATGGCCCCTCCACCTCTGATTGAGAGGGGGCATTGATCCCATACAGCTGATGGATGGGACTCTCTTGCTTGCAGTTTTAGGTTCTCTCATTTCCTTGGTATGATGGTTGTCAATACATACCTCCTTGTTAGTTCCAAATCTATAATTTGCATGTGACATTTTTGCCGTTTTTTTTTATCTCTCTTCAATACTTTAAAAATGTTTATGGGCAATTACATTTATTTTTTTCTTATACTTTCTATCAATCCATTTAGGTCAACAACCCCTCATCTGTAATTTCCTAATTTTCTATTGAGATTATTCTTGATTCCTTTTTGCTTATCTTTCCAGAATGCTAATTATTTGCTTCATCACTGTTTATTAACTAAATTATATTTCTTGTGATTTGAAATACCCCCTTTATATTCATGGATATTAGGAACTCTTCTTGATAGCTCTATTTGTTCATTGATCTATTTGTCAGTTTCCAATCTAATATCTTATTGATTTGATCTGTGATTTGATGAGGAAAGACTCCTGTCACTATCCTTTTTCATGTTTGTCTTGTCTATTCTTTAGTATTAATTATACCATTTGTTTCATATGATTAATGTATACAATTAAAGAACTATGTTGATATGGAAATTGTATTTCCTTTATGTATTAGTGTTTAATATTTTTTGATGTGTTCCCATTTAGTAACATGACATAATTTTGCATTTAATTAGGTTTCATTTTATTTATATCAGTATTTTCTTTTTTATAATATGTTTTGTGCTGTTCTTGCCAAATATTTTACTAAATATTTTGTAGTTTTGAGAGCTTATTAAGGACTCTACTGGTAACAATTTATTAGAAAAATTTCCAATGATTGATTTGGACTTCTAGAATTACATTGTTAAGTATCAAGTTTATTTTCACTGTATTTAGACTTAACAAGACAAGGTAATCAATCATACTTTGTTACTACTCCTGGTTTTCAATTCCCTTATCTCAAAATTATTTGCTGCAAAGAATTGATGAGCAGGCCCTCCAAACAGAATTTTGCCTATAGCATCTTTGAATCCAGAATGCAGGAAGTTATTTTTTAGTATTTTTCCTTTGCTTATTGAATTTTTAATAATTAAGTTTTCATATTCTCAAAGTTTTGTTATTCATATTTAGGTTTTTATCCAACTGGAATATATTTTTTTATGGCATGGTGTGGCTATCCATGTGCATCAGAAGATAACATACTTTTGAAATGAAAAGACAGGAGGGCAACAGTTGGGATAGTTGGAACCTGTACAAGGAAGAAAGTGAGGCATGAAGTCAAGGGCCTGGCCTGGCTACCAGCATGGCCAGTGACAGGAAAGAAACCCCACCTCATGCCCTGCCTGACATTGGGCCAACTTGCCTGATACTGCACGACCCAGCCTACTCACCAGTCTTCATTATGAATGACCAGAAATGGGGAAAGCAGCAGGCTGAGGAGTGTAAAGACTAAACCCAGTAGTTTGAGGCTACAGCCACCTGTCCAGTAACACTCCTGCTGAGATATGAGTAGGACATAGGAATGATAGGTCAATCATCAGGGATCCAGGTGATCACCTAGGAAGGGTGAGAAAGGAGTGATCAGACATGTGCCTCTGGATATGTCATTCAAGTAACTCTTGGGTTTTATATTCCCAGGGAGAAGGCAGTGTCCCAGGAACCACACTGCTGGGTGGAACCACTCTCTCCAGCCTAGATTGGCTGCTTACCCTGTACTCAGAATGGTCCTTCTAGGGTCCTCACTCCTAGTGTGGGAGATCCATGACTAGAGCTAATCTGAAATTACTAGAGGCTTGCACCAGAGGACAAGGCTTTAAGACTGGGCTAGGGCATGTCCCTTGCAACAATTCTTCCTGTATTTGGACCATGTTGCCAAGCTGGAATTTTTTAGACTATTTACAGAAAGCCGAGCATACTAGAGGTAGGTTCTCCAAGGAAAGCTGGGTCATTCATCCCTGTATCCACTTGCTGCTTTCACAATGAGGTATGTGGGCAAGGATAATAGCCCCCTGCTACTCCCAACAACACCATGAGCCATGTGATCAATTTTATGATTCCTTTCCAATGATGGGAATTCCTAGATGTTTTCACAGCTCTATTTTTTGGTTCATTTTCTTCTCATATCTAAATCATTCCCTCGTACGGAATCCATCAGCTCTCTTTTTGCCCCTACCTCACTGATTCTGCTGCCTTGGGTGCCAAGCTTAAAAGAGTCCCATTGAATTTACTGGAGAGTGGTGCATGTAAATCCAGCTGCTCATGACTTGAAGATTGTGGGTTTCTGGATATCTAATTCCTACAAAGTCTTCAGGCAATTATGATGCCAAAGAGAGAGATGTTATTGTAGAGGTCTCCTTGGGTCTCTAGCACAGCTTTTTCAGCTTCCCATAAGTTACACTGCCTTGCAAAAAGTAGATCAGAGACTTAGAAAGAAGACCATGGGGCTAAACTGCAATGATTTCTTCCAGCAAATCCTGCCTTGGTCAGGGTGAGGGAATTTCAGTATCCACTGCAACCATCAATAGCTGTGAGCAATCTATCCTCTGTTCAGATAAAAGAGGAACTGTCAAAATGAACACAAAACACACTCCAGATGTAACTTAACAGTCATGAATTAATGAAAGCCTAATCAATATTTGCTATAAAGCCAGCTTGTAGCCCAGTTTACTTATAAAAATAAAATAAAGCAGTTATAAGAACATAGAACAAGAACAAAAAACAAGTAAGAAATAAAAATCATGAATAAGCCCCTTAATATTGTGTAATGAGCCTCCTTTTGACAGCCTTCTTAGCCCCCATGGCATTCTCACCTCTTATCACCCAAAGTATATAAACCATTTTGAAGTCTTTCCACTAAAGATCCCTGAGAATATGGTTTATTTACTCCAGTGAGGAATTTCCCCATTGCTAACTTGGGCTTAGGTCTGGGAAGCCCTCGAGGGGCTGCCTGGGGCTTCTTACTAGATATTCCACACACCCATGTTGGAGGCACTGAGGTTGCCCAGCAATCTTTATTTATTTATTTTTTTAAAACAATTTATTGAAGTATATCCTTCATACATGAACATTCACAAACTAATGACTTTTTTTTTATTTGTAAAATGATATATAAATACATATGCATATATGTGCATTTGTTTACATAAATGTTATTTGTTATATATATATATACATTTTATAAAGGTGCCTAGATTACCCAAATATTACTCAGAAACTACAGAGATTCCCATGCTCCCCACTGCCCACTGGAATATTACTCAGCTGTTAGAAGGAATAAAGTGCTAACACATGGAATAACATGGATGAATCTTGAAGACCTTATGCTGAGTGAAGCAAGCCAGGCATTGAAGGAAGAACAGTTTATGACCTCATTGATTTGAATTGAGGTAAGATAACAGTTTCTGGGAACCACTGAGTGAAAGATAGGCTAACCAGGAAGAAAGAGAGAAGGGTAGGCTGTGAGCCATCACCCAGCAATCTTTAATGACCCCTGAGGCTCTGAGATTGACAGAACCAAAGACAAGACAGTTCTCCGAGGGTGTCTGCACCACACCCACATCTCAGGATCATGTGACTATTCAGTCTTTCTCAGAATCTTCTCTGATAAAAGAAATTTAAAATCACTGCTTCTTGGCATCCTAAATGCTCTCAATATGCTTGATCTGAGTGGGCAAGGTGCTACTTCAACTACACCCTTAAACTTGGAGGAACCACAGGCCATTGTGCCAGAGGAAATCTGGAAAAGAGAGTGAGGGGATAAAGTAGAAAGTTCTATAAAGCTTCCAGGGACCAGAGTGACCTGTACTCACAAAGATGGTCCAATCTGAAATGCCTTAACTTTTGTGAGCTGCACCCATTTCGATTTCAAAGGGCAACGTCTTTACCTTATACTTATTAAACTGTTCTGGGAGTGCTCATTGAATTATAACATGAACTAGCCTCCAGGGATTTGCAGTTTTTGGAGGGTCAAAAGACTCTGCCAAATCCCATCCCGTTGTTCTCAGTAGTCAGAAAACCAATAATATTAGTCTTCCAGCTCTTCATCTGATCATCTACCTTGGAAAATCATTTCACTGGAACTCAAAGATCTCTCAGCATTGAAGTACTTCTTGGATTCTTTTATTCATGGGTAGATTGCTCAGATACTGGTTTATTACAGAAGTACAAACAACAGCAGAAGAAGAGTTTGGAGTATGATACCTGAAATCTTAGTATCACTTCATGTTTCTTTTAATGGAGTGGGTTAAATGTAGAATGCATTTTCTGTACACTTTTCATGTTTGTCTTTTTGAAATAACTATTTCAAATTCAAAAAAAAAAGAACATCAAAATGCAGCTCAACATGTTATAGAAACATTATTCCTAAGAAAATTCTATTTAAGGTACTTTTATCTCATCTAATTCCAACTGCTAACTCAGTTCCTTTAGGGTTCATAAAGATACACAGATGAACACAGATTAGTAAAAGGACACAGCCAAGGTATCATTATTAATGAAAAAATATGAAGAAGCAGCATAAAATGCTTAATCGTATACATAACTCACAAAAACATCTTTTTCTTTTTACTTTTAGCATTAAGATAGCTCCAACTTTGCTTTTGCAAGGAAAGCATTACAATTTTGTTATCTGCAATCTATAATTTACATGATTTATATTTTCCCATTAATCACAAAATTAAAATCCTGTAGTATAATGTTCCTTATTTATATTATTAACCACAATCCTCATCTACAGCCAAAATAATTATTGTGCATTCACAATATTCTTCTCCAGCTATCCTAAAACTAACATTAGTTTTTCTAGACTAGTCATTTCAGACACAACCACATCCAAAAGTCAACAGTTTGCTCTATTCATTATAATATGTAACCATCAAGTCCAAACATTACCACATATTTATATTTAAACTTATTAAACATTCTACATAAATTCAGTGTCATCTCCCCCGTCTCATCCTGCATTTCACTTCCCACCAATCTACACTTAATAATCCAACTCCTTCCATAAGTCTACTCATTGTGTTTAGTTTATATCAGTGAGACCTTACAATATTTGTTCTTTTGTGTCACACTTATTTCACTCAAATAATATCCTCAAGGTTCCTCCATATTGTCATATGCTTCACCAGATAATTTCTTCTCACAACTAAATAATATTCTATCCTATGAATATACCCCATCTTGTTTATCCATTCATTGATTGGCAGACCATTAGGTTGTTTCCATCTTCTAGCAATCATGAATAATACCACTATGAATATCAGCATGCTAATATCTATTTACATCTTTGCTTTCAGTTCTTCTGGATATATTCCTAGTGCCTGGATAGATGGATTATATGGAAGCTTGATATTTAGTTTTCTGAGGATCTGCCAGATCATCATTCACAGAGGTTTCAAAATTTTTTACTCCCACCTACAGTAAAGGAGTGTTCCTATTTTGCCACATCCTCTCCAGCACTTGCAGTAACCTGTCCTTTTAATAATGGCCATTCTGTATGGTGTGAGATGATATCTCACTGTAGTTTTGATCTTCATTTCCCTAAGAGCTAGTCATGTTGAACATCTTTTCAGTGTCTTTTGTCCACTTCTGAAAAATATCTATTCAATTGTTTGGCCAATTTTTAATTGGATTGCTTGTCATTTTGTCATTAAGTTGTGTCATCTCTTTCTATAACATGGAGATCAATCTGTTATCAGATATATGGTTTCTGAAGAGTTTTCCCATTGGGTAGGCCACCTTTTTACTTTTTTGACAAAGTCTGCTGAAGAATGAAATTCTTTTATTTATGGCAATCCCATTTGTCTATTTTTTCTTTTTTTGCTCATGCTTTAGGTGTAAGGTCCAAGAAACCACCACCAACCACAAGATCTTAAAGATGTTTCCCTACATTATCTTGTAGGTCTTTTAAGGTTCTAGATTTATAATTAGATCCTTGATAGATTTGGAATTAATTTTTATACAAGATGTGAGATAAGAGTCCTCTTTCTTTCTTTTAGTTGTGGCTATCCAGTTTTCTTGGCACCATTTCCTGAATAGGTTCTTCTCACCCAACTGAGTGGGTTGACAAACTTGTCAAAACTCACTGGACCATAAATGTGAGGGTTGATTTCCAAACTCTCAATTTGTTTCCACTTGTCAAACTGTGTGTTTTTGCTAATACCATGCTGTATTTACTACTATAGCTACATAATACACTTTAAATTCTGGAAGTGAGAGTACTCCAACTTTGTTATTTTTTAAGATGTTTTTAGCTATTCTTGGGACCTTAACCTTCCACATAAATTTGATAATTCACTTTTTCATTCCTAAAAAGGAAGATACTGGAATATTTATCAGGATTGCATTAAATCTGTAGACCTGTTGGTGTAGAATTGATAACTTAATGATATTTAGTCTTCCAACTTATAAACACAGAATACCCTTCCATTTACTTAGGTCATTATTGTTTCCTTTCAGCATTTTTTATACTTTTCTGAATACAAGTCCTTTATATCATTGGTTAAATTTATTCCTCAATGTTTTATTCTTTTAGTCACTCTTGCATATGGAATTTGAGTCACTTTGTTTATGAAGAGAATAGACAATATTTTCCTTTCAAGACAGATCTAATTTTTGTTTGGCTTTATTCAATATGATTATATAATACATTAAGCATGGTACTTGGTTAGATTTTGTCCTTCAGATATGACTTGCAGGGATCTTTGGACACAATTTCTCCTTTTTATATTATTTTTTTGATTTCTAAAATTAAAACAAATACTCTAAATCTACCATGCAGCAGCCACCCTCTGCATTCTCTGATAACTTCTACTCTATGTCTATCTGTATGAATTTGCTGTATATAGATATTTCATATCTGTGAAATAATACAGAATTTGTTCCCATATGCCTTCCTTATTGCAGTCAGCATAATGTTTTCAAGGTTTATTGATATTACAGCATGCCTCAGAACTTAATTCCTACCTACAGATGAATTATATTTCATTTTGTGTTTACCACATTTTATTTACTCATTTATATGTTGATGGATACTTAGGTTTTTCCTCTTTTTGGCTATTTTGAATTATGCTCCTATGAATATTGTTGGGCAAATATCTGTTTGTGACCCTGTTTTAAATTTCTTTAGATATATTGCAAGGAATGGAATTCCTATTTTAAAAATAATAGTCATCCTTGTGTGTGTGAAATGGTATTTGGTTGTTGTTTTAATTTGTTTTCTCTATTGGCTAACGATAGTGATTCCACTTTCCTGTACTTAATGGTGACATACATCATCTTAGGAAAAATATTTCTTCAAACTTTTCACTATTTTTAAATGGGTTGTTTTTCTTTATGTTGCTGAATTGTAAGTGTACTTTCTATATTCTGGATATTAAATCATTGCCAGATATATATTTTGCAAGCATTTTTCCCATTCTAAAGGTTACCTTTTCACTTTCTTGATAATGTCCTTTGATGTACAAAAGTCTTAATCTTGATGAAGTCCTCAATATATTTTTTGTTGATAATGTCCTTTGATGTACAAAAGTCTTAATCTTGATGAAGTCCTCAATATATTTTTTGTTGTTGTGCACGTTTTTGGTTCCATATCCAAGATTCACTGCCAAATCCATGGTTGTGAAGGTTTTCCCCTATGTTTTCTTCTAAGAGCTTTTTTGTTTGATCTTATATATTTAGCCTTTGATCCATTTTGATTTAATATTTCTATGCGGTGTGAGGTAGAAACCCAAGTTCATTCTTTAGTATATGGACATCAAGTTTCCCCAGCACAATTTATTAATGATACCATCCATTCCCTTACTGAATGTACTTGATGCCCTTGAAAAAAATCACTTGGCCACAAATGAGTAGATTCATTTCTGGAAACTAAATTCAATTCCATTGGTCTATATGTCTTTCTTTTCATAAGTACTACAGTGTTTTAATTTCTATGGCTTTGTAGAAAGTTTTGAAATTGAAAAGCATGAGATTTCCAAATTTGTCCTTCTTTAGCAATATTTCTTAGATTTTTATGGACCACTTGTGATTCCATATGAATTTGAAGATTGACTTTTCCCTTACTGCAATGAAAGTCTCCTGAAATTTTGATAATGATTCTAAATTTATATATTTTTCTAGGAAGTATAGGCATCTTAAGGCTATTATTAAGTCTTTCAATTAAAAAAAAAACAGATCTCTTGTATTTATGTCTACTTTAATTTTTCAGCTGTTTTGTCATTAGCAGTATAAGTTCCTTTACTTTCTTGGTTAAATTTATTCCTGGATATGCTGCATTTTAGATGCTATTGTAAATGAAGTTTAATTTCAATTTCACTTTGTTCATTGCTGGTGTATAGAAACACAACCTGTTTTTGTGTCTTAATCTTATATCCTTCAAGATTGCTAAATTGCATTAATAACATGAGATTTCTGTCCATTTATTCAGAACTTAATAAATTTCTTTCAAAAACATCTTATGAGTGTTATGTTCAACTACTATGCCTTTGTTAATTTTATTCATAATTTTTTATTCTTTTGATGCTATTGAATACTGAATCATTTCATTAATTTCAATTTTGGATTGTTTGCTGCTATTGTACAGGAATACAACTGATATTTTTATATTTAGATCTTAAATCCTGAAGTTTTGTTGAATGTATTTATTACCTCTATTAGCTTTTATAAAAATGGATTATTTTGATTATTCTATAATAAGATAGTTTTACTTCTTCCTTTCCATTCAAGATGACCCATATTTCTGATGTGACCTAATTGCCCTCCCTAAAATGCCCAGTACAGTGTTGAATGCTAGTAATAAATGTGAACATCCTCTACTCAATCCTGATTTTAAGCAAAACCTGGCCAAGTCTCCTTAGGGTTTTGAGGAACATTGTTGCTTGTGGCTATGAACTGTGCACACTCTGGCCATTTGTGACCTGTGGCTCAGATTTTCATGAGAGTAATCTCCTGAATGGCTTCTCAAATCTATTTCAAATCTCTTAACCATAGTAATTCTATTTTGTTTTATTTCATTTAGTATAATTTATTTTATGTTAAATTGCCATACAAAGTTGGTACTATTTCTTTAAAAATATTATTCTCTTTATGGACTTATTGGTTTATTGTTGTAATATGTTTTATTTATAGACACTTAGTAGGACATTTTATATCTGGTATAAATATATCCATCTAAAACAACTCCCCTCCAATTTTATCTTTTTTTTCAGGGTTGTCTTAGCTCCAACAGAAGGCACATACTTAATTTTTACATATATACTACTTTGCTATGAATTATGCATCAGATCCCTGATTTATTCACATTGTATTTCTTTGGTTTCCAGCCAAACTATGATTAACAATTTATTTGTGATTACTTAATACCTAGGAATTAAATAGTTTTATTTTCACTTTCTGGAATATTAGTAAATGTGTTTTGATCTTAATTTTACCTTTGTATATTTAGCACAATAATCATTCAAAATACTTTGGTTCATAGTTATTGTGATGAATAAAATGTTTTCTTGCTTTATGTACCATAACCTTCAATATAGCAAGGCTTTTGGAGACTGTCATTAATTTGCATTCATATTTTTTTTTACCTCTTTTTAGAAGGAAATGTCTAAAATGGATTTTTAATTTAAAAAATGCTGTCTGTGAACCATCAGATGCAATTGAAATTTATCTGAGGGGGTCTAAAGAAAATGATTTCTAATTGTATTTCTTGTAAAATGTTCAAACTATGGAGAGATTGATAGCAGTTAGCATCTTTTTATTGGGAACCATATGAAAGGTAATATTCATTCTCCATGGAGAAGAGAAACTTTGTTCTAAAGAACTGGAGGCAGAAACTTAGAGAAGTGGTGTTCAGGTAGAGAGCCTGTCTTTCATGTTGATGATGGTTAGGGACAGTTGTCAACTTGAGCAAGTAATCTGCCCAGTTGTTTGGTCAAGCAAGTAATAGCCAAATTGGACTGTGAGGACATTTCATGGACTTACATCAGTGAGTTGATTGCATTTATGGCTGATTACATCTACAATCAACTGAGGAGATTGCCTTCAGTAATGAGAAATGTTACATCCAATCTGATGAAGGCCTTAATATGAGAAGTGATTTCAGTAGTCAGAGAGAAAATTCCCATCTCTACTTGAGACAGACAGCTTCTCTTGGGGAATTCATTGAGGGCCTCAATCAGAGTTCCTGTCTTGCAGCCAGCACTATGAAATTTGGACTTGTGCAAACCCATGTCAGTATGAGATACTTTTATAAAATATCATTTCTTTACAACTATCTCCTGTCAGTTCTGCTTCCTGAGAAAGTCTTGACTATTACCACATGGTCCTGGGAGTGGTTTTTGAGAAATAGAATCTTAAAAGTGTGATATCAGAATTGGTATGGGGGGTTTGGCAATTGGCTTCTACTCTGATTAGATGCAAAGGCGCTAATGCCTCCATTTCCAATAATCAAGATGTTGTGAAATTAAAAAGTATAATGTTGTTGGCTGGTTGTGCCTATATATACTGGATACAGTTATAAAAGAAAGGGATGAGCTGTAGGCTTCAAATTTTCAACTTAAGTGCCATATGAATGATATGAAGTTTCTATATGTGTCCTGAAAGAAAGTCTTGTTTCCTGCTGCCAAAGTCTTCAGATCTCTGCAAACTAGACTCAGAATCTCATTGAACAGGTAGCAGAGTTAAAACAAGAACTAAAATCTCAAACTTACAGTTTCCTGTAAAAGTGGGGGCATTAAAGGGAAAGGAATGGAATCATGAAAATTTGAATAGAGACATATGGGTTGAAAATGATGGCAGTGGGGACATTGAAACCCTAAATTCTGCTGAGTTTTTACCAGATAAACCTGTAAAGATCTGCCTTGATGAAACAACTTCTGGGCCTCCACTCTACCCTGTTAAACACATTTTGAAACTTCTGTCTGCCCTCAAGGAGTCTGGCATACAACTTCCACCAGAGGAGATTCATCATGTCTCACCTGATGAAACTATAATAAAATTCCCTGATGTAATTGCCTGGCTAGACACTTAAAATCTTTCACATTACCCACCTCCACCACCCCTATTTTCTTCTAGACCTGGAACTAAACTAAAGTCCCAACAAACCCCCAAAAGTGAAATACAAAATGTGACCCCTGAGGAAATATGAAATTCTCCCAGAGGATTGCAAGGCTTTTATAATTTATATAGACAGCAATCTGAGAAATATGTGTGGCAATGCATAGCAATGGTATGAGTTAATGGAGGGAGTAATATAAAGTTGGATCTGCTGAATTTATTGATATGGGCCCACTAAGCAGAGATTTTTTATTCAATTTTTAAACTTACAGTGGTTTTAAATTGCTTTAACAGTTTGTTCAGGTGTCTGAATGACAGATGGATCAAAATATGGCTGACATTAACTGTGGTTGAAATGCAAGAACTTCACTTGTATACTGTAGATGAGGGAATCCAAAGGCTTAGGGAGATTGGAATGTTAGAATGGATTTACCATGTAAAACTTGCTCACCCACCCCAGGAATGTCCAGAAGACAAACCCTTTGCCAGCACTGTGAGGAATAAATTTGTGAGATTAACTCCATCTTCCCTGAATAACTCTGTGGTTACTCTTCTCTGTAGGTGATCTATTGCCATAGTAATCACTGTCACTGAAATGGAATCCTTAAACTCCATGGGGATGATCAAATTCTGGGTGGAAAGAAGCCAAGTGGCAGCATTTATTCACCAAAGATAAGGTGGGCATGGATACCACAATGAACAACCAGGCTCAAAGTAGCAATCAAAATAGTCTGAGTCACAGAGACCTATTGTATTGACTAATCATGGGGTACCTAGAAGTAAATAAATGGTCAGTCTACTAAATTCCTACCTGATATGTATAAGCATGAGAGTTCTAGGTCAAGTCAACAGAAGTCTTCCTTGATTCATAGAAATAGAGAGTTATGTACCCTTAATTCCCATACTTGAGGCAGTTAACATATCTAGAGACACTTGAATGAGGGGAGGGCCAGGCCCACTTGGTGAAAGACCTAGTTACACTGCCAACATTTTATACTGTTAATTTTCCTCACAATCATCCCCAAAGAGACCTATGGCCTTTTATCATGAAACATGTGCATTGAGGAAAAAGGAAATGATCAGACATTTTGGGTATTACTAGACACTGGCTCAGAAGTGACATTAATTCCAGGAGAACTAATTGTCTCAGTGGTCCAACAGTCAGAGCAGGGGCTTGTGGAGGTCAGGTGATTGATGGAGTTTTAGCTCAGATCCAACTCATAGTGGGTCAGATGTGTCCCCAGATCCATTCTGTGATTTTTCCCAGTTCCAAAATTCATGACTGAAATATAAATACTCATCAACTGGTAGAATACCAACACTGGTCCCCTGGGTTGTGGAGTTAGGACTATTATGTTAGGAAAGGCCACGTTGAAGCCACTGGTACTGCTCCTACCTAGAAAAATTATACATCAAATGCAATACTGAACCCCTGGGGGCATTGCAGGGATCAGTGCCACCATCAAGTACTTAAAGGATGCAGGGATGACAATTCCCAGCACATTCCCATTCAACTCTCCTATTTGGCCTGTGCAGAAAACAGATGGATCTTGGGGGATAACATGGATCATTTAAATTTAACCAGGTGGTGACTCCAATTGCAACTGCTGCTCTAGTGTGATATCATTGCTTGAGCAAATCAACGCATCCCCTGGTAGATAGTATGCAGCTATTTATCAGGCAAATGCTTTTTTCTCAATTTCTGTTACTAACTGCCACCATGAACAGTTTGCTTTCAGCTGTCATGGACAGAAATATATCTTCATTGCCCTAGCTCCTCAGTATATCATCTCTCCACTCATATCTCATTATATTTTCCACGGAGAACTTGATTGTCTGTTGCTCTCATGAGAAATCACACTGCTCCATTTCATTGATAATAGCATGTTGAATGGACCTAGAGAGCAAAACACAGCAACTAATATAGACTTATTTGTAAGGAATTTGCATGTTAGAGGATGGGAGATAAATCCAGCAAAAATTCAGTGGCCTTGCACCTCAGTGAAATTGTAGGTATGCAGTGGTGTGGGGAAGGTTGAGCTATCCTTTTTAAAGTGAAAGATAAGCTTTTGCATCTGGCCCCTCCTATGATCACAAAAAAGCCACAATGCCTAGTTGGTCTCTTTGGATTTGGGAGACAACCTATTCCTTATTTTGGTGTGCTAATCCAACCCATTTAGTGAATGACCAGAAAAGCTGCTAGTTTTAAGTGAGGAATGGAACAAGAGGAGGCTCTGCAACAGGTGCAAGCTGCTGTGCAAGTTGAACTGCCTCTTGGGCCATATGATAAAGGAGATCCAATGGTGCTGGAAGTGTCAGTGGCAAATAGAGATGTCATCTGGAACCTTTGGGAGATCTCTAAGGGAGTATCTCATTTCAGACCCATGACCCATGGGAGTCTGGATAAAAACCTTGCCTTCCTCTGCAGATAACTACTCTCCTTTTGAGAAAAAATTTTGGCTTGCTATTGGGCCTTACTAGAAACTGAAGTCTTAACCATGGGCCACCAAATTATCATGACACCTGAGTTGCGAGAACTGGGTGTTGTCTAACCCACCAAACCATAATTTTGAACATGCACAGCAGCCTGAACCAGGTTCCAGTGGGTTCTGAAGGCACAAGTAAGTTACCTGAGGAAGTGGCCCTTTTGCACATGGCCCCTACTTGGGTCACATTAACTCTTTTTATACACCCACAGTTATGGCCCCTTGGTGAGTTCATCAGAGTCAGTTTACTGAGGAAGAGAAAACTCAAGTTTGGTTTGCAAATGGTTTTGTATGATATGCAGTTATCATCCAAAACTGGACAGTGAAAAGAGGAAATCCTCCCATAGGGAGGTACTTTGAGGAGTCCACCCAGCTTTTTATTTTGGTTGGAAGAAGATATAGTCAAAGCTATGTTTGTGTACTGATTCATGGACTGTTGTCAATAGTTTGTCTGAGTGGTCAGGGACTTGGGAGGAACCTGGCTGGTCATGAATATTTCTACCTCATTTTGTTATATTTGTATATATACATAAAAGAAATTTCTTTGTTATCTTATCTATCTTATCCCCCTATAAAGGGATATAAGTTATATGAGTTTGTGACATAAGTTATATGAGTTTATATTATATAAGTAATATTTAAGTTATAGGATTTCAAATTTATGAGTCAATATAACCCAAGGACTTCCAAATCATGCTGGATGGATTTATTGCATTTCTGGTTGAATGCAGGATAGCAGAATATTGTGACACAAATATATATGTTACTGTTTGTATTTAGAGATTAAGTGATGTGTATGGCTGCCAAGTTGACAAGGGGTAAACTGTGATCGTTGAGCTCATGCACAAACCTGACCTGGTAATGGTGCCCAGTTGTTTGGTAAAGCAAACACTGGCCAAATTGTACTTTGAGGACATATCATGGGTTTATATAATCTGTGAGCAGATTGCATCTATGGCTAATTACATCTACAATCAACTGAGGAGTTGGCCTTCAGCAAAGTAAACATCTCATACAATCAGTAAAGTCGTTAAAAGAATTGAATTTAGCAGTCAAAGAGATAATTCCAATCTGTACTTCAGACACACAGCCCCTCATGGGTAACTCATTCAGACCTTCATCAGAGCCTTGCAGTCTGCCCTATGGAATTTGGACTCAAGTATCCCCATGGTTGCATGAGACAACTTTGTAAAATATCATAATATATACAGATAACTCCCATCAGTTCTGTTTCCTTAGAGAACTCTGACTCATGCACCCACTCCTTCAGGGGAGGCAAGAAATGAAGAGTTTCCCTAAGATTATCTAAAACTCACTCTTTATTATGCCCCTCCCTTAATCCCAAATCCTCAGTCAAACCCTTTGCCTGAAGAAATATGTTCTTTCATGGCCTTTCTTATATCAGACAAATAACCCACAGGATCCTGTCTGTAAAAAATATTTGAAGCAGTACTGTATTCCAGACATTAGTCTGTCTTCTCCCCAGAATTCCATTTGCTCAGAACCTCTATCCATGATCCAAATACTTTAGTCCAGTTATAACTAATTCTGTCCTCTGAATCCCCATAGAACATTTAATTAAGATTTAATGTTGTCTTTAAATTAACCCTCTTT
This sequence comes from Cabassous unicinctus, assembly GCA_029593785.1. Classification (NCBI taxonomy): domain Eukaryota; kingdom Metazoa; phylum Chordata; class Mammalia; order Cingulata; family Chlamyphoridae; genus Cabassous; species Cabassous unicinctus. The sequence continues at coordinate 16,065 of JAQZBX010015869.1, forward strand.
CCCTCCTCCTCATATGAATTTTCTTTCTTAGGGACACAGCTGGGTTATAATCCTTCAGATCACCTCCTGCTGATATTCCAGTAAGACTCAGTTTACTGAGTCTAACATTTGGAAGCTTAATGCAGGATTCAGGAACACAGTCAGTACACTATTGCAGGGCAAGTGTTTGAGGGCTGTCTAGGTGGGAATAATCATCAAAGCTATGGGTATGGCCAAGGAGAAGAGGAACCATAAATAGAAGAAACTTAGGCAGGTCATTGAGTACTCCAGGTAAAGTAAATGGGAATGTTAGGGATTCATGTACTAAAGAGCACCCATGATTTTGATGAGTGTAAAGTGAGGAAGAATATGCAAGGATAAGAATGATTAGTAAGGAAGGCAAAGGCTTTGCACTTCCATTAACTCAGAATTGTTGTCCCTCTTACTTCACTGCTAAAATTCAATTTCTCATTGAACATCAGCCAAAAACTGTCTATCTCAGGAAGTTCTCCTCTATTGGCCTTGTTGATAATCAGTCCACTATATCTTTACTAACACTCATTTGTCTTTGCCATCTTTTTCTAACCTCAGAGGCCATTATTGTGTTAAATCCAATGCAACAAAATGGCAGCTCCATTAAACATGGATGTGAGCATTGTTTTTTAAGTTCTTTTTTAAATCTTTGTATTAGTAAGAACTCTAAAGAGAAACAGAACAATAGGATGTATGTTTATATGTAAATATTAACTCCTCTCTTTGATGAAGACAATCCCTTTAGGTGATCTTAGATGTGAACATCCACAGATGCAATTAAGTGACTAGAGATAAATCCATCTATGAAATACTCTCACAGTAAAAATCAGGCCATGTTTGAGTGAACAAACAACTAGACACCATAACCTAGTTAAGTTGGCACATGAAATTAACCAACATAGGCCATGCCTTGTCAACTTGGCACTGATAGACATCTCCTTAGATCATATTAAATATGTACCAAGACAATAGCATAGTCATAGTTCCACCTAATGTAATTCAACTATCTTTCTTAAAACGAAAAACACACCAGCTTTTTTCCCAGCAGGGGATACAAGTCCTTGAATTATGTTACTCTTATACTTGATATGTTGTAAAAAATACTATGACATGAAATTAATACAATTTATGTTACATGATAAAACATAAGAAAGGAAAGAAAAAAAGGACATTTACTTTATGTATATGTTTAAATATATTCATAACAAAACAAAGCAGAAATATTCATAACCAATACAGTCCTAATTTCTGCAACAGATCACTTGCCATCTGGTTCTTCAGTCAGTTTGTCATGTTTCTTTGTCTGATGAGTGACCCAAACCTTCATTCTTGAAGAGACTTGGCCATTAATAATTCTGCTTCTAATGGGATGTTTTACTTTTCCATTGACTTTCATCATAAAGCCTGGTAGGAGGTAGTGAGACACCCTAAGTGATTTCCTGTATTCTAGGCAAATACTTCTTTACCTCTATTATATAGTAGCAGACCTATTTCCCCTTATTAATCAGGATCAATCATCCCAGCTAATACAATAATTTCCTTCTTTGTCTGTTGATTCATAAGCATGAGGAACCTAAAGGGGTCAGGTGGCAGTCTTAACTTCCAGTTCAATGCCATTATTGTGTCTCCTGGAGGAAACAATCTTCTGTTTTGGAACTGACACTATATAGCAGTTGAGCTTAAGGTTGTAGGGATAAGGATACATTTTTTCTAGTGTATCACTCAGTAGTAATAGTCAGTGGTGCTAATATTCTATTTCCACCCCTTGATACCTGAACTTGTGAATCCTGGCTATGGTATAAACAGCACTGCAGATTGGACTCTGATTTAGAGGATATATGAACTCTTGGAGAACATTGACTAAGCCCTTACAGGGTTTTTCTACCCCATTGACACCATGAGTCTAAAATGACACTGCACCTTTTTATGACTCCTGCTGCTACAGGTTGATAGGGAACATGTTCATACCAGTGAATTACATAAGCATGGGACCATTCTTGCACTCCATAAGCTGTGAAATGATTTACATGATTAGAAGCAATGTTCTGTAGAATACTATGATGGGGGATAACACATTCTGGAAGTCCCAGATGGTAGTTTTCACAGAAGCTTCATGTTGAGGGAAGACAAATCCATATTGAGTGTCTACTCCACTTAGAAGAAAACACTGTCCCTTCCATGATGGAAGTAGTCCAATGTAATCAACCTGTCAGCAGGTAACAGGCTGATCTTAGGAAATGGCACCCCATCATGGACTGGGCATTGATCTCTACAGCTGGTAGATTGGAACTTCAGCAGGGGTTGTAGAAACGTCAACCTTGGTTTGTAGAAGTCCATGTTTCTGAACCCATACATAGCCTTCATCCTTACCATTATGGCCACTTTGTTCATGAGTCCACTGGGCAATAGCAAGAGTGATTGGGGAAAGATGCTCATTGGTTACCACATAATGGCTTTTCCTATCCAATTGATTTATAAATCCTCCTTTACTGAGTTTACCATATTATGAGCATTCATATGTAGCATAAATGTTTTCATGTTTTTTACCCATTCATAAAAGTCTATCTACAAACTTGTCTCACAGAACTCTTTGTCACCAATTCTCCCATCATGTTCCTTCTAGGACCAGCCAACCCAAACATCTCTCAGAGCCATTATACAAATGCACATCTAACCATTTCTCCTTCCAAGTAAACTGAGCCGCTAGGTGCAATGCTCAATGTTCTGCACACTGGGATGATTTCCTTTTATGACTGCCCTTCAGGGATGTCCCAGAAAGCTACTGTGATGCTGTAGCTTTACCCTACACTGCGTCTACACTGTTATTATCCTATAGTGTCCTGCCAAGGGATCCATGGAAATTTCAAGAACCATTGGATATTCTGGACCACATGACCTAAGTGCCTGAGAAGTTTGGTTGGCAGCCAGGATCTGTTGTAGATGTTCCTCTCAGTCTGTTCCACACTTAATACTATTAGTTTCTTGAGTATCATGATAAATGGGCCAGAATATTAAACCTAAGAGGGGAATATGTTGCCTCCAAAATCCAATGGGATACCAAGGAATTTTGCCTTTCTTGATTGTGCGGTGCAGCATATGCAACAGCATATTCATAACCTTAGAAGGGATATTTCAACATGTCCTACACCATTGGCTTGTCTAGAAATACCCCTGAATGTTTTTTGGATTTATCTCCTACTATATGATTCATAAATGCCTCACCAATAAGACAAGCATTAACCCTGTCAATGAATTGATATTTCCCATTGATCAGTTCTGGAAATGTGTCTGCAAGTCAGGTTTCTTGTGTAATATAAAGTCAGTTTTCTAACAGATTGCACAACTGTGAACAATAATAAGAGACCAACAAATAAGATTGCAACTGGACATGCCACTATCTTCCACTAGAGTTCTTAGAATGTGAGTTATGGATGCATGTCATGAGACAGCAGATATATCAACATCTCTTTAGCCTCTCAGGGAGCAGTCCAATGCAAAGTTTACAAAAGATCACAACTCCTCCATTAACACTGACACCAGCAATGGGAACTGCCCAATAACCTTGGGCCCACTGAGGCACAACAAACCATGGAGAATTCCCCAGAATTTCATCTGGAACCCACAGCAACAAACACCCTTGAATGGTCACAGTGAAGTAGATGGTTATAGGGTGATTTGGAAAATAAAACTTGCTTGTCTCCATTATTTCTAATGATCATACTTCTCTCATTTTTTATTGATGTAGTATTGAAATACATTGAAGTGTTAATCTTAAATTAATTACTTACTGATGCATTTAAACTTGTTATCAACTGTCCCTCTAGGGTATCAAACAACCCTATCAAGATATGAATCATTTCCATTAATTCAGAAAATAACCCCTGTACATTCCAATCAATACCTACCCATACCATATGAACCTCTTTTCTGATTTCTATAACCATATCAGTTTTTTCAGTTCTTGAAATTCATAAAGATGAAATAAATCAGAATACACTCCTTGATGGCTGCAAACAATGCTCAAAATATGTTTATAGCATTCACCCTATGTTGTGTGGATCAGCAATTCACTGATCATTAAGTTTCACATCATATAGCTGTGTCACAGATTGTTTATCCATTGTCATATTAGTAGATATTTAAACTTTGGGGTATTATGAATAAAGATATTATGAATATTCATGTACAAGTCCTTATTATATGTAAACATATGTTTTCATTTCTGCTGAGTGAATACCTGGGAGTAAAATAGGTTAATTATATCAAGATAAATTAAATTATTATTTTTTTAACAAAAATGCTCTTGAAGTATACTTTACATGACATAAATATCAACTGAATTTAAATAGACAATTTTTTAAGTAAGTGTGCAGTGTTAAGGAACAATCATTATCAAATTTTAGAACATTTCCAATACCTCAAGATGATCTCTTTTTCACCCTCTTTTATTTACTCCATCAGCTGCATTTGACACAGTTGGTCCCTCTTTTCTTGTGGAAAGTTTCCAACACTTGGCCTCCAGTTAACCACATTCTCCTTTTTATTTTTCACATAGTCTCATTGCCCTTTCCTTCCTCTTCTGGATTCTCTTTTTCTATAAAATTCTAAACATTACTGCTGCTCTCAGGTTCTATCTTGAGACCACATTTCTTCTACAGTAACTCATCTGCTCACTGCTTTCATTCAGTCTCTTGGCTTTAAATAACCATCTATACTCACATGATTTATGCTCATTTCCATGCGGTCCAGAGTCACACAGTTTCCTCCACAACATCTCCACATGGGCATATACTGTTCCAAAACTGATGTCTAGACTCCTCCTTGAGCTTGTTCTTCCTCATTTTCTTCTTTCCCATGAAAAGGTACTCCATCCTGACAGGTGTTCAAGACAGAGATTTGTTGTGTTTCTTGACTCATGCTTTTTCTTCACCCCACATCCTTCCCATGAGAAACTTCTGAACACATGCACATCTAATGCTTTCTTATTTCTTGCCTGGTCAGAACTGCAGCAGTCTTTGACATGATGACTGCGGTAGACTCATAACCCTTCTCATGTTCCCTCATCACATTTACAATTTCTTAAGAGCATGAAAAGAAAGGTGTATTTTTATTTGTGTGTATGTGGCACCATATATATAACATAAAATTTCCCCTTTTCACATTTTCAAGTATAAAATTCAGTGGCATTAATCACATGAATAATGGCAGTCACCACTATCTTTGCCAAATTTTTCTATCACTCCAAATGGAAACTAACCCCCATTAATCATTAATTACCCATTCCCAGTTCCCTCACCTCTAGTAATCTATAATTTATTTTCTGTTTTTTTTTTCTCATTTTTACAGAACTTTTAGATTATGTAACTGTTACATTGAGTATATAGGGGATTCCTATAGACCTCACCTCACCCCCAGAATTCCCCTACTTAACATCATTTATTAGTGTGGTACATTTGTTACAATTGATGACCACTTATTGAAGCATTTCTACTAACCATGGTGTATAGTTTACATTATGGTTTACCCTTTATATCATACAATTTTATGTTTTGACAAAATATATAATGGCTTTTATCTGTCATTGCAATATCATGCAGAACAATTACAATGTCACAAAAATACCCCTATTCTTCCCTTTCCTTCCCCTCAGAACCTCTGGTGACTACTGTCTTTATATCAATGTTACATGTCCTTCAATTACAAGAATAATAAGTCTACTTTAGTCCAAAGATGCATTCCCTCTTTATTTTGTTCATTCCTCTATCTGGAGGATTTGGGGATGGTGATGCCAACTCTGCTTCCAATTGAGTGGGGGCTTAGATATCAAGGGGCAGATGGATGAAACTCTTTAGTTGCAGTTGTAGATACTCTCTGTTTTTTTTTTTTTTTTAGTATGGGCATTGCTCATCATCATCCTTTTGTTACTTGTCCTGAGTAAATCCTATCAACTGGAGAATAGATGTTGGCTGCAACTCTGCTGAGATTCAGGGCTCAACAGGCATATGAACAGGCAGAAGACTTAGGTCTCTGGGATATTTTTTAACAGGTATAGTGGTATTTATAGGTTCAAATAAAATGGCCGAATATCCATGTGTTGAATATTATAAATGAGTCTAACTCTGATATATTGGGGAGATAGGTTATTACATACTCCAAGGTGAGGCCCACCGATGGGGTGCCAGTATCCTGGGGTTGTCTGTACTGCCTATAGATGTATTTTTAGCTCTCAGGAGCTCCCCTACTTGAAGCACTCTTTACTGTGACAGTCTGAGATCCTCCTGAAATGTGCATAAGCATAATCTCTAGTATGACCTCCCAAATCACTTTGAAATCTCTTTAGCTATTTTATTAGTCAGCAAAGGGGATGCTAATGCAAAATACCAGAGATTGGTTGGTCTTTATAAAGGGTATTTATGTGAGGTAGAATTCCACAGTTACCAGGCCATAAAGCATAAATGTCTTCCCTCACCAAAGTCCATTGCCAACTGTTGGAGCAAGACAGTTGCTGACATTTGCCAGGCTTCAGGTTTCTTGGGTTCCTCTCTTCCTGGAACTGAATTTTTCTCCAGGCTCAGTTCCTTGTATCCTCCACAAGGTCAGCTGTAGACTATCAGATGAATGGTTCACTTCTCTTCTCTTGGTGCCTTCTCTCCAACATCAAAACAACAACATCAAAACAGCAACTCAAAAACTGCTGCAACTCTGTTCTTTGTGATGCCTTTTGTATTTTCTTCCCCCAACACCAAGGGGTGGGGCTCAACAACCTACTGACTTGGACCAGTCAATGCCTTAATCATAACTTAATCATGCCCAGATTAACAGATCATTTACAAGTATGATCCAATTATATTTTTGGAATTCATAATTACATCAAATTGCCAAATGGCTATATTCCACCCTCTGAATTACAAAAATACCTTACAATATTAAAAAAACTTAAATCAATAAAAACTCAAGTACAAATCATATCAAAATCAGTTTAAAGAAATACACTTTGTTTTCAGGCAAAATCCTGTCTGCTGTATAACTCTGAAACTTACAAAACCACTTAACTGCTTCCCAATACACAAATGGAAAGACAAAGGATCAACAGTTTGAATATCATAAGGAGAAATTGGGATGTTAAACATGAGTCATGGATCCTCTACAGTTCAGTAAACCTGCAGGGCATCCTCCATTCAATTTCAAAGTCTGAGAGTCATTCTTAAGATGATGGTTCCTTCTCCTTGGGGCCACATGGGAACCCACCCTTTCCACAGGCTTGCCCAACAGCCATTTTCTTGATTACACCCTCATCAAGCATCTGGGTGTTGACCAAGCTCCAGACCTCACCCTTCAAGCATGTTGGGGTGATTGCCACACCTTACCCAATCTTTGGGTTAGAGTCTTAGCCCCACATACAGTGAGGTGAAGACAACATTCCCCCTAATCTTTGGCATACAGGTTCAACCCTCTAAAAGCAATGTGTTGACCACCTGGCCTTCCCTAACATTTGGCATACAGGTTCAACCCTCTCAGAGCAATGGTTTGACCACCTGGTCTTCTCTAATCCATGGGGGATAGGAGAACACCTCTCAGACCTATGGGGTGCTGAACTTAACCACCATAATCTTTAAGGAATATGCTCCACTCTCCATGTAACCTGTTGCAGCAAAACTCTTCCTGAACATTGGGTGGGGATATCTACCCTCTTCAATTACTGGGGCAAACTCACTCTCTCTGTACACATGGGTGGGGCTCCTCTCTTGGCCCAATGTGATGTCTTAATTCCAGATCTCACCTTCCATGACTTTCTTCTTAAAGCTGCTTCTCCTTCAATCTGTCCCTTCAATGTCCTCATTTGTCCAAGCTGACAGTGGTTTTGTTCATATAGCACTCTCAAAAACATTGTTGATTTAGCATGCAAGAAGCAGGGATCCAAGCCATCAGACAGCAAGACTTTCCACAAGTCTTTCCAAGATAACTGCATCTTCAATTCTGAGTTACAAGTTCCAAGCTTAGTAAATTCTTCAAATAGGGCATTTTCATCTGGAAATTTGATTTCCAGAAACTTGAAAGTTCCAGAATCAGTTTTTTATTTTTTGTGCCCAAAAGTTCAGTCCTTAGTGTATTTTGCTCATCTAGTATTTTGCTATAAGCTGCAAAGAGAAGCCAAGCCACATTCTCTGAGTTTACCTTGGAAAGTTCTTCAGCTAAATGCTCTGGTTCACCATTTTCAAGTTCTCTCTTCTGTTAACACCAGGAGTTAATCTTGCTAAGTTCTCTGCAACTTTAACACATGGATCACCTTTTCTCCAGTTTCCAATAATAATTTCATCATTTACTTCTAAGGCATCATAGAAAATCTCTTTTGCATCCATATTACTATCAACAGTCTCTTGAAAGTGATCTAGGCCTTTTCCATCAAGCATTTCACAATTTCTTCAAAAAATTCCCCTTCCCCATTTATAAAACTGTTCCAACATTTTGGTATATGCAAAAGCACTACCCCACTCCTGGTACCAAATTCTTTATTAGTCAGCCAAGGGGGTGCTAATACAAAATACCAGAGATTGGTTGGTCTTTATAAAGGGTATTTATATGGGGTAGAATTCCACAGTTACCAGGCCATAAAGCATAAATTTCTTCCCTCAACAAAGTCCTTTGCCATGTGTTGGAGCAAGACAGCTGCTGATGTTTGCCAGGGTTCAGGCTTCTTCAGTTCCTCTCTTCCCAGGGCTACATTTCTCTCCAGGTTCAGTGCTTTGTTTCCTCCACAATGTCACCTGTAGACCATCAGGTGAATGGCTCAATTCTCTTCTCTTGGGGCCTTCTCTCCAACATCAAAACTCAACATCAAAACTCCCTCTCAAAAACTGCTCCCTCTGTCCTTTGACTTGCCTTTTATATTTGATTCCCCTACCCACCAAGGGGTGGGGCTCAACACCCTACTGACATGGCCCAGTCAATGCCCTAATCATAACTTAACCATGCCCAGATTAACAGATCAGTTTACAAGCATGATCCAATTATATTTTTGGAATTCATAATTACATCAAATTGCCAGAAAGCTACAGCTTTAAATACTTATTTGTATTTAATATTTCCCCCTTCTAGTCAAGGTCTCTTTCCAAATGCATCAGTAGTCAGTGCTTGGTAATAATCCCTTTGTGCCTGAGATGCTCATTTCCAGGAGACATGTCCCAGTATGGGAGAAGATAGTGAGTTTTTGTCCTGAGTTTGGTTTACAGAGAGGCTCCATTTGAGCAACAATGAGGCTCTTAGAAGGTAACTCTTAGGCAATATAAATATCTATATTGCCTAAGTTTCAATTTCACAAGAACAATGTTCACAAGTACATGTATCAATATCAAGGGCCTGGCATATTGGTCTGTCCTCCTTTGCTAGGCACTTTCCAAGTACTTTAGAGAATTTTGTCACTCTATTTGAAAATGTATTAAGACTACCAAAGATAGGAATTCAATATTCCATCATTTATTCTCTGGGTCTCCACCCACTGAGACAACATCTCATGACCATGTGACCATATCATATTCCATAGAGGCATGCACCAGATGAACACCTCCTCACATATTCCCCCACCACTGACAACCCATATGATTTATTCTCCCCTGCCATAGTTGCAACATTTCTGCAAACCAAAACCTCCACAAAAGCAAAGCCAAAATAATAATAAAATAAAATAATTAAAAATAAAAGCAAAAACAATGCATTCTGCCTTTTGTCATAAGATCTGTTATGTTTTATGTATATTGACAATTTCTTCTGTATGCTACCCCCTGTCTTGTTTTTCCCCTTTATTTTCAAAGAAGCTTTAGGTTACAGAAAATCACATAGAAAATATAGGGGAATCCCATATAGCATCTCACATCCTTCCCTATTAATAACATACTACATGAGTGTGGTGCATTTGTTACAATCGATAAACAAATATTGAAGCATTGCCACTATGGTCAATGGTTTACATGGTGGTTTAGATTTTGCACTGTACACTTTTATAGTTTCTGACAAAATGTATAATGGCCTTTATCTGTGAATGCTAGCTCATTCAGAAAAACTTCAATACCTTCAAAATGCCCTATGTTCCACCTATTCTTCCCACCCCCTCCCTTCAGAACCTATGGCAACACTTAAGTATCAACTTTTGAATAGTAATGTTCCTAGTTAAATCCATTAATATTGAAGTCTTGACATAATGATCTGTTTTCTTTTATTTGGCACAGTCTTTGTACATGATAGATTTTTGCCCCTCTATTTGAGAACAGAGTAGGACTCATCAGGATGGGAATTTAATATTTTCTTGCTTATTTTGTGGGTCTCCACCCACAAAGATGATGTCCTATTACAAGATGAACACATTCCTATTCCATAGAAGCATGCCTCAGGACCACCTTTTCCACATATCCCACCACCAATGTCCAGCACCTGTGACCCTTCCTTGCCATATTTGCCAAAAGAACATTCCCATCATTTTAGTTTTAACCACAAACCTACAAATCTCCAGAGTTCACCTGTTACTTCATCCAGCCCTCCCCCCAGTTCTATGGATATTCCACCCACCTTACCCTCCTCACCCTCACATTCTGGAACTGAGACCCCACTCACATTTCTCCCCCACTATCACCAGCAATCACTGCCAAACCATTCCTTTCCACCTTATCATAGTTTTAGCCCATATTGAGTATAATCTCACCACACTTTACTCCCTTTCTGTTGCCTGATAAGCTATCTTCCACACTTTAGCTCTGTCAGTTTGTTCAGTATGCTTAAGTCATATCAATGCAATATTTTTCCTTTAGTGACTGGCTTACTTCACTCAATGTAAGGTCTTCAAGATTCATCCACATTGCCACATGGTATAGCAGTTTGGCAGTTTGATGTAGTGATGAATTGCAAAAATAGATATTGGATTGTGCTTGTAAACTGGTCTTTTAATCTTTGTATGATTAGGTTATGATTAGGATGTTGACTGGGTTTCCTCAGTAAGGCATTGAGCCCACCCCTTGGTGGGTGGGGAATCAAATATAAAAGGCATGGCAAAGGACAGATTTGAAGCAGTTTTGATGTTGGGGTTCTGATGAGGAAGAAGAGAAGACCCAGGGAAAAGAGACAAGCCATTTGCCTGATAGTCTACAGCTGGCCTTGTGAAGAGAGGCAGAGCCTAGAAAGCCTCATAGTCTCCAGCTGACCTTGTGGAGGAAACAGAGGAGCTAAGCCCAGAGAGAAATGGAGCCCCAAGAAGAGAGGAACTCAAGAAGCCTGAACCCTGGGAAATATTGACAGCTGTCTTCCTCTAACATGTGCCAACAGACTTTGGCGAAGGAAGAAACTTATGCTTATGGCCTAGTAACTGTAAGACTTAACCCCAAATGAATACCCTTTATAAAGACCAACAGATTTCTGGTATTTTGCATCAGCAACCCTTTGGCTGACCAATACAGAATTTGGTGCCAGAAGTGGGATAGTACTTTTGCAATTACCAAAATTTTGGAATGGTTTTATTAATGGATGAGGGGTATTTTTTGGAAGAATTGTGAAAGGCTTAATGGAAAAGGCCTAGATCACTTTGAGGAAACTGTTTGTATTAGTCAGCCAAAGGGGTGCTAATGTGAAATACCAAAAATGGGTTGGTCTTCATAAAGGGTATTTATTTGGGGTAGAAGTTCACAGTTACCAGGCCATAAAGCATAAGTTTCTTCCCTCACCAAAGTCCATTGCCACGTGTTGGAGCAAGACAGCTGCCGACATTTGCCCAGGGTTCAGGCTTCTTGGCTTCCTCTCTTCCCGGGGCTGCATTTCTCTCCGGGCTTAGCTTCTGTTTCCTCCACAAGGTCAGCTGTAGGCAATCAGGCGAATGGTTCGCTTCTCTTCTCCTGGGGCCTTCTTTCCAACATCAAATCTTCTTCTCAAAGACTGCTTCAACTCTGTTCTTTGCCTTGCCTTTTATATTCAATTCCCCACCCACCAGGGGTGGGGCTCAATGCCCTACTGACTGACATGGCCCAGTCAACGCCCTAATCATAATTCAATCATGCCCAGATTAACAGATTAGATTACAGGCATGATCCAATTATATTTTTGGAATTCATAATTACAAATTCCCCAAGGGTTACACTGTTGATAGCAATATGTACACTAAAGAGACTTTCTATGATGCCTTAGAAGTAAAGATGAAATTATTATTAGAAATTGGAAGAAAGGTGATCCATGTTTTAAAGTTGCAGAGAACTTAGCAAGATTCACTCCTGGTGTTTTATGGAAGACAGAATTTGAAAATGATGAGCATGGGCATTTAGCTGAAGAACTTTCCAATGTAAACCTGGAGAATGCAGCTTGGCTTCTTGCAGCTTATAGAAAAATGCTAGATGTGTGAGATAAGGTCAGGACTGAATTATTGGACACAAATTAAAAATAAAATGATTCTGGAAATTCCAGTCCTCTGGAAATCAAGCTCCCAGATGATAGTGCCCCATTTGGTGACTTAACTAAACTTGGAACTTGTAAATCAGGATTGAAGAAGCAGTTATCTTGGAAAGACTTGTGGAAAGTCTTACTGCCTGATGGTTTGGATCCTTGCTTCTTGCATGCTAAACCAAAAAGGTTTTTGTGAGCACTGTATGAACAGAACCACTGTCAGCTTGGAATAAAATGTTCATGGAAAGGAGAGATCGAATAAGAAACAGCTTTAAGGAGTAAACCATGGAAGCTGAGATCTGGAATTAAGACATTACATTGGGCCAAGAGAGAAGCCCCATCTATGTGTACAGAGAGGGTGAGTTTGCCCCAGCAATTGAAGAGGGTGGATGTTCCTACCTGATGTCTGGGAGAGTTTTCTAACCCAGGGTTTAGAGAGGGTGAGTTTGCCCCAGCAATTGAAAAGGGTGCATGTTCCTCTCTGATGTTCTGGGAAAGTTTTGCCACCCCAGGGTACAGAGAGGGTGGAGCACATTCCTCAAAGATTAGGGTGGTTAAGGTCAGCACCCCATAGGTCTTAGAGGGGTGCACATCCCTCATTGATTAGGGAAGGCCAGGTGGTCAATTTGTTGCTCTGTGAGGGTTGAGTCTGTATGCCAAAGTTTAGGGAAGGCCAGGTAGTTAACTCATTGTTCTGAGAAGGTTGAGCCTGTAAGCTAAAGGTTAGGGAAAATGTTGTCTACACCTCACTGTACTAGGGGAGCTAGGACTCTAACCCAAAGATTGGGTAAGATGTGGCAATCACCCCAACACTCTTGGAGGGTGAGGCCTGGAGCTTGGTTGACATCCAGATGCTTGATGAAGGTGACACCAATAAAATCATCATTGGGCAAGTCTTTGGAAGTTGTGGGTCCCCTTGTGGCCCCAAGGAGAAGAAACCATCATCTTAAGAGTTACTCTCAGTCTTTGAAATAGAATGAAGGATGCCCTGCAGGTTTACTGAACTGTAAAGGACCCAAAACTCTTGTTTAACTTCCCAATATCTCCTTATGATAATGAAAATGTTGATCGTTTGTCTTTCCATTTGTGTATTGGAAGCAGTTAAATGGTTTTGTAAGTTTCAGAGGTCTACAGCAGATGAGATTTTGACTGAAGACAAATTATATTTCTTTAAACTGATGATGATATGATTTTGTACTTGTATTGTTACTGATTTAAGATTTTTTTACTATTTTAATGTATTTTTGGAATTCAGAGGGTGGAGTGTAGCAGTTTGGCAGTTTGATGTAGTTATGAATTCCAAAAATAGATATTGGATTATGTTTGTAAACTGGTTTGTTAATAATCTGGGCATGATTAAGGTATGATTAGGACATTGACTGGGTCTCAGCAGTAGGGAATTGAGCTCACCCCTTGGTGGGTGGGGAATCAAATATAAAAGGCATGGCAAAGGACAGATTTGAAGCACTTTTGATGTTGGGGTTCTGATGAGGAAGAAAATAAGGCCCTGGGAAAAGAGATGAGCCATTTGCTTGATAGTCTACAGCTGGCCTTGTGGAGGAAACAGAGGAGATAAGCCCAGAGAGAAATGGAGCCCCAGAAAAAGAAGAACCCAAGAAGCCTGAATCCTGGCAAATGTCAGCAGCTGTCTTGCTCCAACAGTTGGCAACAGACTTTGGTGAAGAAAGAACCTTATGCTTATGGCCTGGTAACTAATCTTCTACCCCCAAATGAATACCCTTTATAAAGACCAACAGATTACTAGTATTTTGCATCAGCACCCCTTTGGCTGACTAATACAGATGTGTCAATACTTCATTCCTTCTTACAGCTCAGTAATATTCCATTGTATGTTTATACCACGTTTTGCTTATCCATTCATCTTTATGGACACTTGGGTTGCTCCCAACTTTTTACAATAGTGAATAATGCCACTATGAAAATTGTTGTGTAGGTCCCTGCTTACAATTCTTCTGGGTATATACCCATCAGTGGGTTTGCTGGATCATATGGCAATTCTTACATTTTGAGGAACCACCAAACTGTCTTGCACAGTGACTGAACAATTCTACATTTCCACTAGTAGTGGATAAATGTTCCTATTCCACCACATCTTCTCCAGCACTTGTAGTTTACTGGTTTCTTTTAAACAGCCCATCTTCTTCTTCTTCTTCTTCTTTTTTTTAAATTTACATGTTCTAGTTATTTCATTCAAATGATCTCATTCTCATACAATATATGTCCTTTAGTGTTTGACTTATTCTCTTCAACCTGATGTCTTCTAGGTTCATACCTGTTGTAGCATATATCTGAACTTCATTTCTTTTTATGGCAAATATCATTCCATTGTCTGTATATACCACATTCTATTTATCCATTCATCTGTAAATGCACAAAGGTTGCTTCTACCATTTGGCTCTTGTGAATAATGCTGCCTTGGACACTGGTATACAAATGTATGTTTGAGTCCCTGCTTTCTGTTCTGTATATAAACCAAATTTATTGTTTATGATAACCAAATTACAAATAATTAACCTTACTTTTTTTTTCTGCTTATTCTAAGAATTGCTCCAAAAGTTATACAAAAATCCCTGGTCTTGATTTGTAGTTCTTTAAGGTTTCAAAAGCCATGCTATTAGTTGTATACAAAATTATTTTTCTACATTTTCCAGGGAATTTAAATCATTTCATCATTATAAAAGGACGTCAAATTCTACAATTTTCTAAAGTGGCTTTTTATGTGATAGTAACATAATGACACAAGATTTACTGTTTTCACTCTTTCCAACTTCTAATAGCAACCTTGAAGTATATCTCAGATGAGTTTCTCATAAACCACATGTTTTTTTTTTCCTTTTCAAATCCTCCTGAAAATATTAATTAAGTGGAACATTAATATTTAATATAAATACTCTTAAAATTGCATGTGTTTTAATGTGATTTCTTTTTGCTTACATAAATGTTATTATATATATATATATTTTTTTTAAAGGTGCTTAGATTACCTAATTATTACTCACAAATTACAGGGATTCCCATGTTCCCCACCTCCCACACCTCCCACAACATCCCACAACAACATCCTTCATCAGTGTGGCACATCACCCACGATGGATATACACATCTTGGGGCCTTGCCACCAAGCATAGACCATATTTCACATCATAGACAACCCTCTCTCCCACACAGTTCTGTGTGGTATATGCTGTTGCCGCAACGCCACTCAGGACAACCCCCAAGTTCTGAAAAAGCCCCTGTATTTCAACTGCCCCTCCCCTCCCTGCCCTGAAAATGTTCAGTGGCCACCAGCGCCACCTCACTGTTACAATTTCTTCCATTGCTTGAATGACAGTATGTCTACAAAATCCGATAATTCAGTGATAAAAGGAAAAAACAATAATTTTTTTAAAAATAGATTTTTTTTGTTTTTTTTTCCCCATTTTTTTGAATGTCCCAATCCGCTAATTATATTCTATTTTTAGTTTAGTTTCTTTTTTCTTCTTCTGAGTTTCCTTGTACTTGTCTCTTGCATTTAAGCTTATCATGATTATTTCTTTTTCCTATTAATTGTATTTCATTATTATATGGGCTTCATGTTCAGGAAGGTTTGGATCACAGAAGGGTTACAATGGGGACTGCAGAGGTTCATTGGTGGGGGGTGTCTGGGATGGGGGACTCATGGAGTAAGTTCATCTGAATATACATGAAATATATATAAAATTGTTCAAATGATCAAGGTATGGGGCATGGTCATAGAGGGTAGACAATCACTCAATAAATGAAGGAATCTGAATTCCCAGGCTGGAGAGCTCTGCCACATTCTCCAAGGGAGCAGCAACAGTCCCCTGAGAGCAGAAACAGTGTCTGGCAAAAGAGGATGGCCCACTGATGGGTTCTTGTTATTGAGGACTAGCCTTATGAGTATTTGCTCTTCTAATTGAAACTTAGGCTACTGTTATGGGGTGCCTAAGGGTTGCCACCTGAGAGCCTCCTTGTTGCTCAAATGTGGCCTCTCTCTAAGCCAAACTCAGCATATGAATGCATTACCTTCCCCCCAACGTGGGACATGACTCCTGGGGATGAGCCTTCCTAGCAACGAGGGATTAATACCAAGTGCCAACGGGCAACACGATTGGAAAAAGACCTTGAATAAAAGAGGGAAAAGGTAAAGAGAAATGAGTTCATGTGGCTAAGAGACTTCAAAGAGAGTCAGCAGGTCATCCCAGAGGTAATGCTTACGCACACGTCAGTAGGACCTCATAGAACACCAAAGTGTATCACTCCACACAGAGGGCCTCCTGATGCCTCTGGAGACACCCAGATCCTATATAAGTGGGGATAGCCCCAGAGATTGATGCCTTATTAGTGGGCTTTTCTTTGGAATCTGTGCCCCTGAGAGTGACAAATTTGGACTCAAATAAGTCCTCCCTGTACATTCTCCATCAGTCCCTTCTATTCAAACCTATATGTGATGCTGGAGTTTTTAGGTGTACTCCCAGAGACTGGAGCCTCTGGCCTACCTATGTGCCAGCTGTGCCTGGAATCTCAGTGCAGCTGCAACTCCTACCCTACAGCTCAATGGACTCATCCAAGTCACCTGGTGAGGAGACGACTATGGGCAACGGCCATCCCAGGGAATGGAGAGGTCCTGCAGCTGCAGGCAGGATAATCCCATCCACCATATCCATGGGATATAAGCCCTCTCTCACTTGGAGGTGGAGTGGATATCACCATCCCAAACTGCTCAGGATTGGGGGAGGAACTATGGACTAGAGTGGACTTGGTGGTGTTCTGTTGTAGACATATTGTGATTCAAGCAATGGAAGAAATCTATGTTCTTTTATTATGTTTTTTCTGAATGCCCTTTTTCAGAAAGATAATTTTTCTTTAAATTTTCTTTTCTGTTCATTTTGAAGAGTTTCATAATTTTAATATTTTTATTGTGCTTACTTGAGACATTACAACATTTTTTTGCATTATCAAATCTAAAGTTAACTTAATCTTTCATCACCTTCCTTGATAAAATGTATTTTTAAACATTTTAGCTTCATTCATTTATCTTATGGCATATATTATTTTACAGTTTTAAAAAATACTTTATTGATGTTATAGCTGAGAAACATTATTTTAAACATTCAATATTCATTTTAATTTATGCATTTACTTAACAATTGCCATGACACTTTGATCCTTCCTGTGATTTTCCTCTTCATTAAATCTCCATTTTTCCATTATATTATTCTGTTTTAACATTTACTTTGTATTATTTTTTAATTAGTCAATATTAAGATTTCCAGTTTGCAGCCAAAATTTTGTTTATCTTGTAAGTCCTTGGACATAAGAACTATGTGTGTTTTATGTTCAGGCTCTAATTTCCTGAAAGCTTGATTCTGTTGCTTCTCACTCAAATGGTCTTGTTTCCTTTTTTACCTGGTCTGTATTTTTTAAAATGTATATTTAACATTAGATTTCAAATTTTTAAGAATAGTTTGAGTCCTAGGATGGCTGATGTTACTCTCCTTCAAAGGGGACATTTGTTTGCCTCAGCCAGGCCCTGTATATATCCACAGTCTAAGACTGCATTTAATTTTGGTTTATACTTATTCTGACAGGGCAGTCTACTAGGACTCCAACCAGAAGCACTGGAGGTAACACATGATTCCCTGTTCTTATTGGTCCCAAATATTGATATTTGCCTACCTACAGCCTTGATGTTGGCAAAACAATGCATGGCCAACATCTCAGCAGCTTCTGTGAAGATGCTAAATATCCCCAGGGCATAAGCAAACCTGAATAATTGGTTCACCTTTCTGGATTTCTATCTTATTTTAGTTCTTGGTCCAGTATTTCTCATTTTACTGAACACTTTATATTAACTATTCATATTTCATCATAAAGAATTATTAAAAGAATATTGGTTCTTCTCTGCTCATTGTGATTTTCATTTTTCTGCATAAATAAATTGAAGGATGGTTTTCAGAAAAGAAAAAGTAAAATAAGCAAACACCTTTTAGAAACCCTTTAAACACATTTTCAGTGACTGTTTTCCCTGCCCTAAAAATCATTTCTATTATTTTCATCCAGGATTTTGTGTGTGATTTTTATCTTCTTATCTATAGAATACTTGTCCTTCAAACATTGAACATTTGGAGTCATTATTGCAATGGTGCAGTCATTTTTGAGATGGTGTATTAGTCACCCAGGGGGTGCTTATGCAAAATATCAGAAATCTGTTTGCTTTTATTAAGGATATTTATTTGGGGTAGAAGCCCATAGTTACCAGGCCACACAGCATAAGTTACTTCCATCACCAAAGTCTATTGTCACATGTTGAAGCAAGATGGCTGCTGATGTCTGTGAGGGTTCAAACTTCCTGGTTTCTTCTCTTCCATGGGGCTTGTTTGTCTCTGGTCTCAGCTCCTCTGCTATCTCCACAGGGACAGCTGTAGACTATGAGGCTCTCTAGGGTTTGCCTCTCTCCACAAGGCCAGCTGTAGACTATCAGGTGAATGGCTCTGTCTCCTCAGGGTTTCTGCTGCATCTATGAGCCATCTCTATTCCTCTGTGTTCTTCTCCTGTGTGTTCACTTCACAGGATCTGGCTCAAAAGTCAGCATCAGAACTCCAGCTCTGTCCTTTGCCATGTCTTTTATCTGGGAGTGCCCACCCACCAAGGGCATGGCCCAATCAAAGCCCTAATCATAATTTAATCATGTCTAGTCTAGGGGAACAGACCAGTTTACAAGCATAATCCAATATCTATTTTTGGAATTCATAAATAATGCCGAACTGCTATAGATGGGGAGGGTGAGTTTTGTAGATATTTAATGCTGACAGGTTGTGGCTTTTATTAATTTTTTTCCTTTGTGTAGTATCAGTGTGCAGAGATGAAAACTCCTTTTTACTGCTCTGCAATCAGAATATAAAATTAGTACCTAATTATTGTTTACTTTCATAGGATTTCTCATGCTTTATTTTACTTTGCTTCCATTAGATGACCAGTTGTATTATATTAGTGAATTCCATTCCTGCCCAAGCACACTGGTAAACTTCTGCCCTGCTCCTCAGGGAGGAAGAGCATTGGGTGTTCAATTAATACCCTGGGATGATAGGGTTGGGCAGGTATCTTTTTCTTTCCCCCCGACCCAACCCAGAACTTAAGATCCACTAGTTCTGGGTTGGCAGTTCCATTATTATCAACAATGCCCTGATACATAAGTTCCTTTACAGATTAATCCTGATACACTCAACTCCAGTGAGGGAAGTGTTCCTGAGCTCTGAGTCTGGTATTTGTTCTAACTGCAGGAGTGTTACTCCCAGGCTCCTCCTTCCCTACTTAACTCTGAAACACTAGCTGACCAACTGTTTATCCTGAATCTTCACCAAATATTTGAATCTACCTCCAGTTACTTTGAAGATGGCTTAAACAATGGGATTTACTTTCTTATGTTTTTGGTGATTAGAAGGCTTGCTTCCTCCTGGGGTCTATAGCCCCTGGTGCTGGCTTCCTCCAATCCTTGAGTTCCTTGGCTTGTATATGTGTCTCACATCACTAGGTGATATCCTTTCTGTTCTATTTTGTGTTCCTGCTGGCATTTTGCTTCTCTCTATGGCCTTCTCTGACCCTGGCTTCAAGTTCCCTCTCCTTATATGGTCTCCAGTAATCCAGATTAAGGACCACCCTGCTTCAGTTGGTTACAATTTAATTTAAAATAACATCTTCAAACGGTCCTATATACAATGGGTTCACATCCATATGGACCCAGATTAAAACTAAGAACATACCTAAAATCAGGTTACATAACAAACTATCACAGTCATCCAGCTTGTTTTCACATGTATGTATGTTATTTAGGGGAGACCAGAGAGAGGATATTGCTAACTTTCACAACAAATATTCATTCAATCCCCTCCAAATACATCTAGAACATATGTGATACCACAGGGGATGAGGCTGAGTGACCACTATATGAGAAAATAGAGCAGCACACCTACCACAAAGAGAAAAAAGTCTGGACAACAAATGACATGGGAATCAGGTGTCTTAGAATAGATGTAGATAGGCTAACAAGGAAGAAAGAGAGAAGGGTAGGCTGTGAGCCGTCACCTGTATGGACATTATCTATGGTAAATTGAAAGAGTATAGTTACATATTGAAGGATAGGAGAGGTGCGTGGAGATTTTACTGGGTTCAGTGGTGCAAGATTAACAGATGAGTAATTAGGAAGGTCAGGTTAGAATAACCAGGACATGTAAATATGAATCTTGACATCCCATGAGCCAAGACAGGGAAGAGTCATATGCCCCAAGGGGTGGGGAAGAAGGAACAGAAAAGATCAAATGGGCTATGTTATGGTCATGGGAAATACTCTTCATTACCTTACATTAATGGACACAGGACATGGTAAATATCATCAAAAATTATTAAACTGTACATTTTAAATTGTAAACTATACTGTAAACCACTGAAAAATTTTAGTTGCTATATTTTACTATCTGTATAACAGTTATAACAATGATATCATCCATAAAAAAAAAAAGGTTTTAATATGGGGTGGGGAAGCAGGAGGGAGGTTGGGTATGTGGGAGTTTCTAGTATTCTGTGTGTG
>JAQZBX010015870.1:0-37077 GCA_029593785.1 Cabassous unicinctus
CTGCATTTTGTTCTTTGGATTTTATGGAGCTAGCTTTTATATTCAAATCTTTGATCTATTTTGAGTTAATTTTTGTATAAGGTGTGAGATAAGTGTACTCTTTCTTTCCTTTGTCTATGGTTATCCAGTTCTCCCAGTGCTATTTGTTGAATAGACTGTTCTGCATCAGCTGGGTGGAATTATTAGTAATGTAAAAATCAATTGACCATAGATGTAAAGACCTGTTTCTGAACTCTCAATTTGATTCCATTGGTCAATATGCCTATCTTTATGCCATTACATGATTTTATTTGCCACCATAGCTGGTAAAAAAAGTAATATGCTTTAAAGTAAAAAGTGATAGTCCTCAGACTTAGTCTTTTTTTTTTTTTTTACATTTTTAAGGATTTATTTATTTATTTAGTTTTATCCATTTTTACCACCATCCCCTCATTTTTGCTGTTTCTGTGTCCATTCACTGGGTAACTCTTTGTGTCTGTTTCCTGCCCTCTCTTCCCATCCATCTCCTCCTGTCTTCATTGGGATATGATCCTCAGAACCTCCAATGAGGGAGAGAGGCATCCTACTACTGCCTGGAACATTAGTCTTTCTAAAAAATTTTGGATATTTAGGACCTTTACCCTTCCATGGATTTGAAAATTTGCTTTTTCTTTTCTGCAAATTAGGCTGTGGAATTGTTGATTGTGATTGCATTGTATCTGTAAATAAATTTGTATAGAATTAACATATTAATGATATTTACTCTTACGTTCCATGAAAGTGTAATTTCATTCCATTTATTTAGTTCTTTGATTTCATTTAGCAGTGTATTGTAGTTTTCTGAATACAGGTCCTTTTTATCATTCGTTAAGTTTATTAAAAACATGTGACTTTTATAATCTATTTTAAATTGATGTCTTCCAGATTACTTC
This sequence comes from Cabassous unicinctus, assembly GCA_029593785.1. Classification (NCBI taxonomy): domain Eukaryota; kingdom Metazoa; phylum Chordata; class Mammalia; order Cingulata; family Chlamyphoridae; genus Cabassous; species Cabassous unicinctus. The sequence goes on from JAQZBX010015870.1 coordinate 912, forward strand.
CTCTGATTGCTCATTACTTGTATATACAAACATTACTGCTAATTGTTATTAATTTTGTATCCTGCCACTTGTGGTGAACTCATTTATGACCTCTAGTAACTTTATTAAGTCCTTTTGGGATTTCCTGGATATAGGATCAAATCATCTATAAATAGGGTATGTTTTACTTCTTCCTCTCCAATTTGGATACATTTTATTTCCTTTACTTGCTTAGTCAGTCTCACTAGAAGTTCCAGACCAATATTGAATAACAGTGGTGATCATAATCATCTTTGTTTTGCTCCCAATTTCTGCTGGAAAGCTTTCAGTCTTTCACTTTTGATTATACTGTAAGCTGTGAGTTTGTCATATATTCAGTTTTCCCTATTGAGAAAGCTTCCTTCTATTCATATTTTTGGAGTGTTTTTATCAAGAAAAGACATATTTTGCCAAATGCCTTTTCTGCATCAATCAATCATGTGATTTTTCTCCTTCATTTATCAATACAATGTATTACATTGATTTTCTTGTGTTGATCCACCTTTCATTCCTTGATCATTGTCTTAATTTGCCAAAGGCTTCCAATGCAAAGTACCAGATATAGGTAGGTAAATTTATTAAAGGTAAAATCTTCCAAGTCTGCAAAAATGTCCAGGTCAAGGCAGCATCAGAGATGCTTTCTCACCAAACACAAATACTGGAATTTCTGTTGTCCTACCACTTGCTAAAGCAAGATTGTGGCTGGTATCTGCCAAAGTCCTTGCCTTCTCTAAGTTCGCTGTCCCTTCAGCCTTGAGCTGCTTTGTGGATCAGCTTCTTAGCTGCTTTATGGTTCAGTTTCAGTTGCTAATGATATTAAAGTTCTCTTTCTCAAATAGCAAGGTCAAAATGACAGAGCTTTCTTTACTGTGTCCTCTTTCTCTCTGTGTCTTTGTTTATGTGGCACCCAAACAGAGGGCAGAGACACAATTGTGTCCTGCCCTTTTTGTTGTAGTCTAATCAATAACCCTACAGTGATCTTATTATATTATCTAATCAAAGACTGCTTAACTGAATTTAATGCAATCAAAGGGCCTCACCTCCACAGGAATTGATTAGTTGAAAAATGTAATATATTGGGGAGTTCTGGTAAGGTGCCATCAGGAAAAGCAGACAGGGCTCAACTCACTTAAAAAATAAAGCAATAGAGAAAGGGCCAAAAGCTGTCAAGGGATCTGCTTTGGTGGTGAGCTGACCAAGGCATAACTCCCAGGAGGATGAGGAACAGAGAGTTGAAAAACTTAGAAAAACAACCATGAGTTACAAAAATCTTGTGACAGATGGAAAAGGCATTCCTCTTACATCCCCAAGACTTTAATCTAGGGTAAAACCTCTGGCTCACTTCAGCTAACTGAGAGGGGAACACACATCTTCCTCCCAGTCAGCAGTTACAAAGGAAAAAAGAGAGGGAGTCAGGGTGTTTCTCTTCAATGAATTCAGCCAGCAGAACTTGCTTTGAATCTCAGCTCTGGCCAGCCCAAAACACAGGAAAGCAGAGATTGAAACACCTCTGTGGAAAGGTGTGCTGATAAGTGTCTTCTACTAACCAGTCTGGAAATTTCATGGAGAAAAACAGCATTTAGGTTTCTGTGCCCTAATAGTGACTCCCTGGCCCAATTTTGATAACTTAAGCTTGGCTATTTTAAAGACTTCAAATAAGTTGAACAGAAGACTTGTGAATAAAAATAATGATAGGTATGAGAGAAAAATTGGCCATTAGAGTAAATACACCAACATATTCAGATGCCTAAATATGAGCAAAAAATTGCAAGCCATACAAGATAAAGAGATGGCCCAGCCAAAGGAACAAAGCAAATACCCTAAAGAGACAGAGGATTTAGAAAATTAATCAATGATAATCACACATGTCTCCTAAATCAGTTCAAAGAATTGAAATAAAATATGACTAAAGAGAGAAAAGGATATTAAGAAGGCACTTGGTGAGCAAAAAGAACAATTTGAAATCTTGCAAAGGAATGTAACAGAGCTTATGGAAATGAAAGAGACAATGGATAAGATTTAAATATATATAAGAGGCACATAAGAGCAGATTTGAATTGCTCAGAGACAGAATTGGTGATAACAGAACAGAACATATGAAGTGGAAAAGACAGGAGAACAGAAAGAGAAGAGAATGGAAAAATGGAAGAGGTTCTCGGGGAATTGAACAACAAAGTGAAATGCACAAACATGCATTGTCAGTGTCCCAGAAGGAAAAGGAGCAGAAAGAATCTTTCAGGAAATAATTACTGAAAATGCCCACCAGTTATGAAAGACACAAATCTCAATACCAAAGAAGGAAAATGAACCTGAAAAAGAATAAGTCTGAAAAGACCTAATCTGAAGCAGCTACCATTCAGAATGACGAACTTTAGAGTAAGAAATTTGATCGTTGATATAAAGACATTGGACACCAGAAGTTCTGAGGGGAAGAAAAGGGAAGTATAGATGTAACATGGGGACATTTTCATGACATTGGAATTGTCCTGCATGACATTGCAATGATGGGTACAAGCCATTATACATTTTGTAAAAACCAATAAAATCCTGTGAGGCAGAGTGTAAACTGTTATGTAAATCATATTCCATAGTTAGTAACAATGCTTCAATATGTGTTCATCAGTTGTAACAAATGTACCAAACTAATGAAAGATATTTATGTGGGAAAGTGTGTGAAGGGGAGGGGATGGGGCATATTGGAATCTCTATATATTTAATGTAACATTTATGTAATCTAAATCTTCATTTAAGAAAGAGATAAAGTATTCTGGAAGCAGCAAGAGAAATGCAAAGTATCATATACAAGGCAACCTCAGTAAGATTAAGTGCTGACCTCATCAGAACCAAGGAGGTAAGAAGAAAGTGGTATGATATATTTAAGTTACTGAAAGAGTAAAACTGCTAGCCAAGAATTCTGTATCTGGCAAAGCTGTCCTTCAAAAATGAAAGTGAGTTCAAAGTCTTCACAAATAAAAACTGATAGAATACTTTCCAAAAATCAGAATTTTATGGGATACTAAAGGGAGGTGTTGAAGCCTGAAAGTAAAAAACAAGTGCAAGAGACTTGGAGAAGAGTGTAGAAATGAAGATTATTAAGAAGGGTAAGTTAAAGGGTAAAAAGATAGACCAAAGTTAGATATGATAACAGAAATCCAAAGGACAAAATGGATGAAGTAATGATGCCTTTACAGTAATAACATTAAATGTAAATGGCTTTACTCCCCCTTCAAAAGACATAGACTGATAAAATGGATAAAGAAATATGAGCCATCTACATACTGACTACAAGTAACTCCCCTCAGATGTAAGGACACAAACAGGTTAAAAGTGAAATGTTAGGAAACATGTTTCATGCAAATAGTAACCAAAAAAAGACTCGAGTAATGCTACTAATATTGGGCAAAATAGATTTTAAGTGAAAAGCTGTTATAAGAGATGTGGAAGGTCATTATATATAATTAAAAGGGGCAATTCACTAAGAAGAAATGACTACACTAAATATTTATGCATCTAAGTTGAGTGCCCCAAGACACATGAGGCAAACATTGGCAAAACTGAAGGGAGAAAAAGATATCTCTGTAATAACAGTTGGGGACTTCATTGTACTACACTAAGAATTGAGTAGTACATCTGGACAGTGGATGAAGAAAGAGAGAGTTTTAATAATAGGATAAATGAACTGGACCTAACAGATATCTAAAGAGCATTGCACCAATAAACAATAGTATATACATTCTATTAAAAAGCTCATGGATCCTTCTCAAGGATAGACCTTATGGTGGGTTACAAAACAACATTCAATAAATTTAAAAGATTGACATTATAAAAAACACTTTCTCTGATCGTAAGAGTGGAACTGGAAATCAATAATGGAATTGAAAAAGGGAAAATTCATAAATATATGCAGATTAAACAGCACACTCTTCATCAGTGGGTCAAAGACAAAATTGCCAGAGAATTCTGTAAATAACTTGAGAGGAATGAAAATGAGAACACAACATTTTGAAACATATGGGACACAGCAAGGCAATGCTGAGAGACATTTATTGAAAAACTGACTGATAGCATGGAGGAAATAGAAAAAGAGCAGCAAGCTAATACTAAATCAAGACCAAGGAAAGAAATGGTAAAGATCAGAGCAGAAATAAATGAAATTAATAACAAAAAAAACAATGGAGACAATCAACAAAACCACAAGTTTGTTGTTTGAGAAGAGCAACAAAATTAACAAACACTTAGCTAAACTGAAAAAGTAAAAAACAGAAAAGATGCAAATAAATAAAATCAGAAATGACAGAGTAGAATGACCACACAGAAATAAGAGAGATTATAAGAGGGTACTATGAGAAACTGTAATGCAAAAAACTAGACAATGTAGATGAGATGGACAAATTCCTAGAAACACATGAACCACTTACACTGAACTGAGAAGAAATATAAGAACTCAACAAACAAATTACAAGTTAAGCGATTGAAACAGTCATCAAAATCCTCCCAAAAATGAAAAGAAGAAAAGCCCAGGACTAGGAGTCTTCTCAGGTGAATTCTACTAATCATTCAAGGACGATCTAATACCAAACTTGCTCAAGCTTTACCAAAAAATTGTGCAGGAAAGAATGATCCAAAACTTGTTCCATGAAGCCAAAATCACCCTAATACCAAACCAGAAAAAGATACTAAGACAAAAGAAAATTGCAGACCAATATCACTAATGAATATAGATACAAAAATCCTCGACAAATTACTTGCAACCCATATCCAAAAGCACATTAAAATAATTATACACCACGAATAAGTAGGTTGTGTCCCAGGCATGCAAGGGTTTTTACACAAGAAAATCAATTAATGCAATAAAAAACATTGATAAATTGATAAAGAAAATCCGCATGATCCTCTTGATTGATACAAAAAAAAAAAAAACTTTTGAAAAAATACAGCATCTTTTCTAGATAAAAACCTCCAAAAAATAAGAATAGAAGGAAGCCATCTCAAACTTGTAAAGTGAATTTTTGAAAAACCTACAGCTAGCATTGTGCTCAACAGTGAAAGAGAGAAACCTTTCCCACTGAGATCAGGAACAAAACAAGGATGCCCATTGTCTCCTCTGTTATTCAATATTTTGCTGAGTTCTATTAGGCTAGATAAAAGACTAGAAGAGATCCAGATAGAAAAAAAAGAAGAAATGACACTTGCACTATTTGCTGATTATATGATCCTATAGCAAGAAAATTCTGAAAAATCCACAACAAAGCCACTAGAACTAATAGACAAGTTCAGCAAAGTGGTGGGATACAATAGTAATACGTCCAAATCAGTAATGTTTCTATACACTATTGATGAACAATATGAGGAGGAAATCAGAAAAAAAAATCATTTATAATAGAGACTAAGAACCAAATATTTAGGAATAAACTTAATCAAGGACATAAAGGACCTGTATCCAAAACCATGAAACATTGCTAAAAAGAAACCAAAGTAGACAAATAAATAATAGGACATTCTGTGTTCACAGATTGGAAGACTAAATATTGTTAAGATCTCAATTCTACCCAAGCTGATTTACAGATTCAATGCAATCACAATAAAATCCCAACAGCCTTTTTTACAGAAGTGGAAAAGCCACTTATCAAATTTATTTGGATGGGTAATGGTACCTGAAGAGCCAGAAATGTCTTAAAAATAAAATATGGCATTGGAGGATTCTCACTTCCTGATTTTAAAGCATATTACTTAGCTACAGTGGTAAAATTAAAAGTATGGTATTGGCATAAAGACAGACAGATTGACCAGTGGAATCAAATTGAGAACTCATCAATAGACCTTTACTCTACAGTCAAGTGATTTTTGATAGGGCTTTTAAGCCAATATGGGCCAGGACAGTCTGTTCAACAAATGGTCCTGGGAGACAATGACAGTCATAACCAAAAGAAAGAGGACACCTATGTCACATCTTATACAAAATTTAACTCAAAATAGATGAATGACAACCATAAAACTTTTAGAAGAAAATGTAGGAAAACATCTTCAAGATCTAGTGGTAGGTAGTAGTTTCTTGAACCTTACACCCAAAGCATGAGCAACAAAAGAAAAAATAGATAAATGGGACCTCCTCAAAATTAAGCACTTCTGCAGCTCAAAGGACTTTTTCAAAAAGGACAAATGGCAGCTGACTTAATGGAATAAAATATTTGGAAATCACATATCTGGTCATGGTTTTTAATATCTATGATATAAAAATAGATCATTCAATTCAGTAATAAAAAGACAAACTACCCAATTAAGAAATGGGCAAAAGACTTGAAAAGACAATTGTCCAAAGAAGAACTACAAATGGTAAAGACACATGAAAAAAATGTTCAAAACCATTAGCAATTAGGAAAATGAAAATCAAAACTACAATGAAATATCATTTCACAAATATTAGCCTGGCCACTGTTAAAAAGTCAGATTACAGTAAATGGAGAGGATGTAGAGGGGTAGGAATTCTTATTCACTGTTAGTGGTAATGAAGAATATTATAGCCACTATAGAGGACTGCTTGGTATTTCCTAAGGAAGTTGAATATAGATTTGCCATGTTACCTGGCAATACCCCTACTAGTTATATATCCAGAAGAACTGTGAGCAGTGACAAGAACAGACATCTGTACACCAATGTTCATAGTGGCATTATTCATGATTTCTAGAAATAGGAAACAAGCCAGATGTCAATCAACTGATGAAAGGATAAACAAATTGTGGTTTATACACATGATGGAATACTATGCAGCTGATAGAACAAATGAAGTCATGAAGCATATGACAACATGGATGAACCTGGAGGACATTGTGTTAAGTGAAGGAAGCCAGACACAACAGGACAAATACTGTATGATGGCATTATTATGAAATAAATATTGTGTAATTTTATGGAGTTAATAATTAGAACATAGGACACTAGAAAATAGAATGAGCATAGAGAATGGAAAGTTGAAGTTTAATCTGTGCAGAATTGGAAAAAAGGTTGATTGTAAATCTTTGCAAATGAATATAAATGTTGAAAGCACATCCTAGTGTTTGTAATTAGCAGAGCTATTATATGACAGTGGTTGAAAGTGTAAGTCTAAGGTCATGTATATTACTGAAAGGAAAGCTAAAAAGTATAGCATAGTGAAACATCATGTAAAATAATAATATTGGTGATATTGCATACATAATACTGTTTTTATAAGATATAAATACAAATAAACAAGAGAGAAGGAAACAGAAATGTAGCTATATGACAGAGGAAGCATGGAGAGATTGAGAGGTGATAAATTTGTTTATTACTATTATGAGAATTATGAAAATGCTCTAAAAATTATTGAATTGATGAATGCACAATTATGTCATTATGCATATTACTGTTGATTGTACACTTTGGTTGGATGCATGCTTCATTAATTTGTATCAATACATTAGATTTGTTTTTAATAAAATGTAATAGAATAGAGAAAAATATATAGAATTACGCAGAGATTCACCTCATGGTGTATTTTCATCAAAAAAACACACAAACCCACAAAGTTTCTTTTTGAGATCTACCAAATTAAACCTGTTACACTCCAACCTCTGAATCCCAGAAAGACATGTTCTGTCCATTTGCAAAATACATGCAATACACCACAATATTCAAAAACCTTAAATCATTTCAGTAGCAATGCTAAATACAAAATCACATAAAAATCAGTTTAGGAATGCAGTCTTATGTCAAAATTCTCATCTGGCTGCAGAATGTGAAACTTAGAAAGCAATTTATCTGCTTCCAATATTCAAAAGAAGAACAGTCACAGGAAAGTATTTGCATTAGACTAAGGAGAATTTGGAAGGAAACCAGGTGTCATGGGTCCCAAACAGTTCTGAAAACCTACAGGGCATACTCCTTTATATTTCACAGTCTGAAAGTCATCTATAAAATGATCGGTCCTTCTTCTTGAGGTCTCTTGGAAGACTATCCATTTCAAGTGCTTTCCCAACAGCCATCTTCTAGTTTCCACCTTCATCAAGCATCTGGGTGCCAGCTGATCTCTAGACCTTGACTTCCAATAACATTCAGGTGATGAACACACTTTCTGCAAACTCTGGGGATGGTCTGAACCCCCTTAGTACAGTGGAAGTGGTGGCAACATTCTCCATAATCTTTGACAAACAGTATCCAATGCTTCAGAACAGTAGGATGGTGACCTATCTGTTTCTAATCTATGGCACATAGGCACAATACCCTCAGAGAAGTGGAGTGATATCAAACCTCCCCAACCACAGGGGAATTTGCCCCACCCTCTCTTTAGCCTAGAGTAGCTATACTCTCCCTGAACACTGGGTTGGAAGATACAACCTCATTAAATGCTGAGACAAACTCACCCTTTCTGCCCACATGTGTGGGGTCCCTCTCTTGGACAGATAAGATGTCTTAAGTCCAGACCTCAGATTCCATAGTTTTCCTCTTGAAACCATTTTTCTTTGAATCTCTCCCTTTACTGTACCTTTTAGTCTGGGCAGATAGTTGTTTCATTCATACACATATTGTAAGTAGTTCATTGGTTTTGAATAAAATTCACAGGGATCTAAGCCATCAGACAGTAAGACCTGCCACAAGTCCTTCTTGGATAACGGTATTTACAATCCTTACTTACAAGGAAATGGCTCTTTCCATGTTTACCTAAGTCCTCACATAGGACACTATACTCTGCAGCCTTGTTTTCCAGAAGCTTTGAATTTCCCAAACCATCAAATTGTGGTTTCTTTTTGTCTAGCAGTTCACTTCTTATTTTATGTCTTTCCTCTCACATTTTACTATAAGCTGCAGGAGAAGTTAGGCTGCACCTTCTACATTTAGCTTTGAAATCTCCTCAGCTAAATATCCAAGATGACCACTCTAAATTTCTGCCTTTCTTTCAACAGGAGAATTCAATTTTGCCATGTTCTATGCCACTTTAAATTGAAGATCACCTTTCCTCCAGTTTCCAATAACATATTCAATATTTCCCTCTAAGGCCTCATCAGAAGTAATTTTAGAGTCCATATTTCTAACAGCATCATGAAACCAATCTAGGACTTTTCTATCAAGCATCATATAATTCCTCCAAAAAATATCCCTTAACCATTTATAAACCCATTGCAACATTTTTAGTAATAGCAAGTGGTGGCACCTTACTCTCCTGTTACCCATTTCTATCTATAAGTTTTTGAGGAATTACCCAAATACTTTCCACAATAGTTGCATTAGTATATGTTTCCACCAGCAATATACAAGGATTCCAATTTCTCCACATCCTCAACAATAGTTGTTTTAGATTTTCAAAAAAATGTATAATCATCCTAGCAGGTGTGAAGTAATGTCTCATTGTGGTTTTGATTTGCATATCCCTAATGACTAAAGATATTGAGCATCATTCCATGTACTTGATGGCCACTTGCAAATATTCCTTGCAGAAATGTCTCTGTAACTTCTTTGCTTATTTTTAAATAGATTATTTTTCTTTTTGTTAAGAGGTAAGGGATATTTTACATATATATTCTGGATATTAGGCCCTTTTCAAATAGATATTTGCAAGATTTTTTCCAAATCTGTGGATTGTCCTTTAACTTTCTTGAGAGGGGTCTTTGATAAACAATTTTTTAAAAATTGTGAAGTACAATTTATCTACTTTTTCTTTTTTGTGTGTGCTTTTAATTCATAACTAAGCCTCAATTGGCACATCTATAGTCATGCAGATTTACTCCTCTATTTTCTTATAAAAGATTTATAGATTTTCTCTTATATTAACTTTCCAAATAACTTAATTCTTGTAAATATTGTAAGGTAAGGGTCAGACTTCATACTTTGCATGTTCATATCAGCATTTTCCACTACTATTTTATGAAGAAACTATTATTTCCTTGGTGCAAGACCTTAGTGCCATGTGTGTTGAAAATTAATTGACCATAGATATATGGTTATATTTCTGGATTCTCAGTTTTATTACATTGGTATCTATATTTGCCATTATGCCAGTATCACACTATTTTAATTACTATAGATATGCATTATGCTTTGCGTATTAGTTAGGGTTCTCTAGGGAAACAAAATTGGCAGAGATATATGTAAATATTGTAAGGTTTTATAAAATTGTCTCACATGACTTTGTGGATGGACATGACCAAATTCCTTAGGGCAGGCTGTAAGCCAGGGACTCCAATGAAGGTCCTAAATGAGTTCCTCAGGAGACACTGGCTGCCTGAAGTAAAGACGGAAATTCTCTACCTGAACATTGAAATCACTTTGCCCTTTAAGGCTTTAAACTAATTGGATGAGAACTCACATTGCTGAAGGCAATCTCTTCAGTTGACTGTAGATATAATGAGTCATAGATGCAATCAACTCAATGATGATTAAAGTACATGCAATGACTTTGTATTACAATTAGTCCAGTGCTTGCTTTACTAAACAACTGGGCAACACTACCTGACAAAGGTGACACATTAACCTATTACAATCATGGTGTATAATTATTTTAATGTGCTGTTGGATTCAATTTGCATTGTACTTTTGAGGACTTTTGTACCTCTTTTCGTTAGAGACATTAGTCTGTACTTTTATGTTCTCATAGTATCTTTATCTGATTTTGGTATTAGGATGATGATGGCCTCATAAAAAGAATTTTGTAGCTTTTCCTCTTGTTGAAATTTTTAGAAAAGTTCGAGTATGATTTCTATTACCTCTTCCCTGAGTGATTGATAGAATTCACTTATAAAGCCTGGGATTTTCATTTTTGGGTTTTTGGTGACTGTTTCAATCTCTTTCCTTGTCAACGGTTTGTTGAAGTCTTCTATTTTTATAATGTCTGTGATTTGTTCATGTGTTTCTAGGAATTTTGTCCATTTTATCTAAGTTGTCTAGTTTGTTGGGGTACTGTTATTGATAGTATCATGTTATTATCTTTTATTTTTGTGTATCAGTAGTAATGCCCTCCCTCTCATTTCTGAATTTATTTGCATCTTCTTTCTTTTTTGCTTTGACAGTCTAGCTAAGTTTTGGTAAATTGTGTTGATCTCAGAAAATCAACTATTCAATTGGTCGACTTTATTTTTTGTCCTCAATTTAATTTATTTCTCCTCTAATCTTTATTTCTTACCTTATATTTGGTTTGGGTTTATTTTGCTGTTTTTGTCTTGTTCCTCCAGGTGTGTCGTTAGTTCTTTGGTTTTAGCTTTTTCTTCCTTTTTAATATAGGCATTTAGGATTATAAATTTCCCTTTTAGCAATGCCTTTGCAGCACCCCATTTTCATGTTGCATTCTCATTTTCATTAATTCTGAGATACTTATGAATTTCTCTTGCAATTTCTTCTTTGACCCACTGATTGTTTAAGAGTGTGTTATTTAACCTCCATAAAATTGTGCTTTTTCAAGACCTCTGGCTTTTATTGATTTCCAGCTTCATTCCATTATGATTTAAGACAGTGATTTGTGTAATTTCAATCTTTTAAAATTCTTTTAGACCTGTTCTGTGTCCCAACAATTAGTCTATGCTGGAGAATGATCCACAAACACTTGCAAAAAATGTGTATCTTATTGTTTTGTGGTGTATTGTATATTTTGTCTGATTTTAGTATAGCTACATAGCTTTTTTGTTGTTGTTCTGGCATGTGTGGAATATTTTTTCCAGTCTTTCACTTTCAGTCTATTTGTATTCTTGTGTATAAGATGAGTCTCTTTTAGGGAGCATATGGAGAGTTCATGGTTTTATTTTTTTGCTTTTTTAATCCATTCCAGCAGTATTTGCCTTTTAATTGGGTAGTTTAATCCATTAGCATTCAATGTTATTATTGTTTACGCAGTAGTTACCTCACCCATTTAATCCTTTGACTTTTATGTCATATCTTATTTATATAACTCTTTTTACACTTTTAGTTACTTTTGATATTAACCTTAATTTCTAAGATCTCTTCCAATACTCTTTTTATTTTTTCCCTTCCAACCTATAGAGCTCCCTTTAATATTTCTGGTAGGGCAGGTCTCTTCCTAAAAACTCTTTCAGTTTGTGTTTATATGTGAATACCTTAAAATCTCCATCATTTCTGAAGGACAATTTTGCTGGTATAGAATTCTTGGTTGTCGATTTTTCTTTTTCATTATCTTAAATATATCATACCACTACCTTCCTGACTCCATGGATTCTGAAGAGAAATCAACATTTAATCTTATTGTGGATCCCTTGTATGTGATGACAAACTTTTGCTGCTTTCAGAATTCTCTCTTTATCTCTGGTATTTGAAATTTTGATTAGCACGTGTCTCAGAGTAGGTCAGTTTGGATTTATTCTGTATGGAGTATCTTTTGCTTCTTGGGCATGCATTTCTCTGTCTTTCAAAAGAGTTGGGAAATTTTTGACCAATATTCCCACAAATATTCTTTCTGCCGCTTATTTTCCCTTCTCCTCTCATTCTCAGAAACTTGTGACATGTATGTTTGTGCACCTCATGATGTCATTCCATTCCCTGAGGCCCAGCTCGGATTTTTCTATTCTTTCCTCTGTCCATTCTTGTCTGTTCAGTTGTGGCAACTTGTCTTCTAGGTTGCTAACTCTTTCTTTTGCTTCTGCAAATCTGCTCCAGTGTATTCTTTATTTCATTCATAGTTCCTTTCATTCCCATAAAAAGTGTCATTTTATTTTACATGCTTTCATAATATTATTTTGCTCACCCAGTGCCTTTTAAATATCCTTAATCTCTTTAGCCATTTCCCTGAATTTATTAATGAAGTTGTTATGAATATTTATAATTAGCTGTAACAATTCCTACATCCAGTTTGGAGATTTAATTTGTTCCTTCAACAGGCCATACATTCTTCTTTCTTAGTATTGCTTGTAATTTTTTCTGGTGTCTTAACATTTGATTTTCCTAATGTATTCATTCTATACTCAGGTTTTCTCTTTAGCCTATGGCCTTTTTGTTAATGGCTTCATGCTAATGCTCATCTTTAACACTTGTTTCAACTTACATTTGACATTTATAATAGCTCTTAAGTAGCTAATTAGATTTTTTCATCAATTAGTCATCTGATTCTTGCACGGAGTATACTGTACAATTTTAGAGATTGCATTATTTGTGGACTACTTTCATCCCCAGGAGAAAGTTTCCCTTTCCTTATTCCTGCTTTGGGAATGTTAATCTGTTTTGATTATCTTTGATATACCTCTAAATATCTTAACTCCTTTCATTTTCTCTAGCTGCTATTCCCTGGAAAGATAATTTTGTTAGTAAGGTCCCCTTAGAGACAACTTTCCCAGATTCATTTGCCCTGCCAAAACAGGCCCCACCACCACAATCGGGTGTTGATCATTTCCAGTGTGCCCAGGTGAGGAGACCTGAAAGGCCGTCAAACTTCTTTTTGGCTTCCGGAATCTGCACTTTCTCGACATAGCCAGCAGGTGGCGGACTTCAACCAACTGCTCTTCGCAGCCTTAAAATGCATTACGTCTTTAATTATCATATGCCTTAACCCATGTCAGGGACATGGTTGTGGCTAAGGCAGCTAATAACACCTGGATGAAACTGTTTCACAGATCCCAGGCCCTATGATCTGTGTTCTGTAATTAACCATCATAAAGTTCATTTGACTAACTTTTTTGAGTCCCATCAAATTTCATTAATATCCTTGCATTCCATTTTGCCTAACCCCAGTCATCTCAGGATAAAGCCTGCATTGGGAAGGTTCATTACATACACCCATAAATGCATCTCTTTGAGGAACGTGCACCTTTTCTTGTTAGAATCTCACAGATGCAGGCAATATAAGTAATGCCATTTTTCTCATTTCCATAATTATTGTACAATATTCCTTTCATAACAAGCATAGAAATTTCTTTTTTTATACAAATAAATTATACTGATGCATATTAATAAAACATACAATTCATTCAACATGTACAATCGTAGGTATTTTGTAAAATCACATAGTTGTGCATTCATCACTTCAATCATTATTAAAGCATTTTCATCATTTCAAAAATAATAATAATAAAAAGACAAGCAAATTATTCACATCTCAATCTTTCTATGCTTCCCCTACTGTACATAGCTGCTCTTTCTGGCTATTCTTGCACAATTATTTATTTATTTATGAAGCAATTTTATTGAGTTATTTTCACATACCATATGATCTCTCCAAAGTGTATAATCAATGGCTTTTAGTATAATAACAATGTTGTGCATTCATCACCACAAAACATTTTAGAATAATTTTATTACTCCAAAAAGAACACACCTCTTAGCAGTGTTCTCCAGTACTATACATAACCACTTATCTAATTTCATCTTTATAAATTGATTTATATTTACATATTATATAAATGGAATCATATATATGTAATACATTGTGTCTGGTTTATTTTGTTTAGCATTTTTTTCCTTCTGATATTAACATCTTATAGGATGTGCTTGTTCAGTTTCAAAGACAAATGGACTTATATATGCAATTTTGCCCGTATTCATATTTCACACAGTTTTACCATGCTATATAGTGCCATGTTTCATATTTTAGCTTTTTTTTTTTAGTAGTATACATGACCTTAGACTTTCTCTTTAAAACACTTTCATAGACAGCTTTCTCTACATGAGGTATTAATTTAAAAAATTATACAGCTTTGTCAAAGTTAAACTATAAATTAAAACCCTTTATAACTTTTATGCCTTACCAAATACCAACTACAAACACCCTAAATTATTATTTTACTGATTTTTTAAATAAAACTTTTCAATAAAAACCAAGACAAAATAATAATACTGCTACTTACAAACACTATGTTGGGCTTTCACCTTTTATGTTTATTTCCAAAGATTAACACACATCTTTTATACAAATTCTGCACAAGATAACCCTAAGCTTTTCATTCTATAACCTCATCTATTTTCTGGTGACCCATATTCAAGTTAACTCCATGAAATTAAACAATATGTTTAGGTCATATTAGTGCAATCATATATTATTTGTCCTTTTGTCTGACATGCTTCTCTCAACATAATGTACTGCAGGTTCATCCATGTTGTCATATGCTTCTGACTTCAATTCTTTTTACCACTGCATAATATTCCATCTTGTGAATACACTACAATCTGTTTATCCATTCATCAGTTGATGGACACGTGGGTTGTTTCCAACTTTTGGCAATCGTGAATAACACCACTATGAACATCAGTGTGAAGATGTCTGTTCATGTCACTGCTTTCAGTTCTTCTGGGCATATACCCAGTAATGGTATTGTTGGGTCACATGACAAACCTATGTTCAACTTCTTTAGGAACTGCCAAACAGTCCTACACAGTTTATATATCATTCTACATTCCCACCAAACTTGAGTAAGTGTTCTTAACTATCATATTCTCTCCAAAACTTGTACTTCTCTGTTTTTCATAGTGGTCATTCTAATAGGTGTGAAATAATATCTCAATGCAGTTTTGATTTGCATTTCCCTAATTGCTAGTAATGTTGAACAATTTTTCAAGTGCTTTTTACCATTTGTCTTTCTTCTTTGGACAAATGTTGATTCAAGTTTTTTGCTCATTTTTAATTGCATTGTTTGTTTTTCTATTGTTGAGTTTTAGTCTCTTTATAAACAATGAAAATTAAGCCCTTTATCAGGTATATGATTTCCAAATATTTTCTCACATTGAGTTGTCTGCCTTTACACCCTTTTTGGCAAAGTCTTGTGAGGTATAAAAGTGTTTCATTTTGAGGAGGTTCCATTTATCTATTTATTCTTTTGTTGCGCATGCATTGGATGTAAAGTTCAAGAAACCACCATCTACCACAAAGTCTTCAAGATGTTCTCCTACATTTATTCTAGGAGTTTTATGGTCCTGGCTTTTATATTTAGGTCTTTAGTCCATTTTGAATTGATTCTTATATGGGGAGTGAGATAGGGGTCCTCTTACATTCTTTTGGTTATGTATTTCTAGATCAACTAACACAGTTTTTTGAAGAGACCTGTTTCGTCCCATTAACATGGCTTTGGTAGGTTTTTCAAAAAACAGTTTGCCATAGAGGTGAAGATTTATTTCTGGACTTTCAAATCTATTTCACTGATTGATGTGTCTATCTTCATGCCAATACCATGTTGTTCTGATTCATGTAGCTTTGTAATATATTTCAAATTCAGGCAGTGAAATTCCTCCCACATTGCTCTACATTTTCAGAATTTTTTTTAACTATTTGGGTGCACGTTCCCTTCCAAATTAATTTGGTAATTGACTTTTCAATTTCTGTAATGTAGGATGTTGGAATTTTAATTGGTATTGCATTGAATTTATAAATAAGTTTGGGTAGGATTAACATCTTCAAAATATTTAGTTTTCTAATCAATGTACATGGAATGTATTTCCATTTATTTAGGTTTTCATTGATTTCTTATTGTTTTGTAACTTTTGCATGTAGGTCTTGTACTTCTTTAGTTAAATTGAGTCCTAGGTATTTTAGTATTTTTGTTGTTATTATATATGCAATTTTTCCCCTGATTTTCTCCTCAGATTTTTCAGTACTAGTGTAGAGAAACATTACTGATTTTTGCATGTGGATCTTGTATCCTACCACTTTGCTGAACTCATTTATTAGCTCAAGTAGTTTTGTGAAAGACATTTCAGAATTTTCTAAGTATAGGATCATGTCATCCGCAAATAGCAAGAGTTTTACTTCTTCTTTTATTTTTTGGATGCTTTTTATCTTTTCCTTTTCTAATTGCTTTAGCTAGTAATTCTAGCACAATGTTTAAAAACAGTGGTTAAATGGACATTCTTGTCTTGTTCTTGATCTTAGAGGGAAAGCTTTCAACATTTCTCCATTGAGTACAATGTTGGCTGTGGGGTTTTCATATATGCCTTTTATCATATTAAGGTATTTTCCTTCTGTTCCTTACTTTCAAAATGTTTTTATAAAGAGAGGATGCTGAATTCTATCTCATGCCTTTTCTGCATTGGTTGATGTGACCATGATTTTTTGCCCTTCAATTTGTTAATGTGGTGCATTATATTAATTTATTTTGTTGTGTTCAATCACCCTTGGGCAGGAATAAATCCCATTTTGTCATGATGTATAAGTCCTTTGATATGCTGTTTGATTCTATTTGCAAGTATTTTGTTTAGAACTTTAGCATTTATGTTCATTAGAGATCAGTCTATAATTTTTTTTTCTTGTAATGTCTTTATTTGGCTTTGGTATTAGGATGATGTTGGCTTCATAAAATGTGTTGAAATTTTTCCTTCCTCTTCAATTTTTTGCAAGAGTTTAAACAGGATTTGTGCTAATTCCTTTTGAAATGCTTGATAGAATTCACCTGTGAAACCATCTGATCTTGGAATTTTCTTTTTCAGGAGATTTTTGATGACTAATTCAATTTCTTTATGTGTGATTGTTTTGTTAAATTGTTGTATTTCTTACAGCATCAGTGTATGTTGTTTTTGCATTTCTAGGAATTTGTCCATTTCATCTAGGTATTCTAGTTTGCTAACATACATGTACTCATACTATCCTATTATGATCAATTTTAAAATTTCTGTGGGTTCACTTGTGACTTTGTCCTTTTCATTTCTGATTTTATTTATTTGAATCTTCTCTTTTTTTTTCTTTGTTAGTCTAGCTAGGGGGTTGTAAATTTATTGATCTCAGAGAACCACCTTTTGATTTTATTAATTTTCTCTATCAGTTTTTTCTTGTCAATGGAATTTATTTCTGCTGTAATCTTTATCTCTTTCATTTTGTTTGCTTTTGGAAGGGCCTGCTGGTTTCTTTTTTCTTGTTTCTCCAGTTGTTCAAGAAGATCTTTGATTTTAGTTCTTTCTTCTTTTTTAATATAGGTGTTTAGGGCTATAACTTTCCCTCTGAAGACTGCCTTTACTCTATCCCATAAGTTTTGATAAGTTTTGTTCTTGTTTTTTTTTTCCTTTGTTCCAAATATATTTAATAATTTCACTTACAATTTCTTCTTTGATCCTCTGATAATTTAGGATCATGTTGTTTATCATCCACACATTTGCAAATTTACCTCTTTCTTGTCTATTATTGGTTTTCCATTTCATTCCATCATTATCTGGGAAGGTGCTTTGTAAAATTTCAATATTTTATATATACTGAGATCTGCATTGTGATCAAACATGTGGTCTATCCTGGAGAAAGTTTCATGAGTATTTGGGTAATATGTATAACATGCTAAGATTGGTTACAATCTTCTGCATTGTCAGTTAGATCTAGTTCTTTTATCATACTGTTCAAGCCCTCTGTTTCCTTGTTGATCTTCTGTCTAGTTTTATCTAATAATATCAGTGGTGTGTTGAGTCTCCAGCTATTATTGTAGAGATGTCTATTACTCCCTTCACTTTTACCAGAGTTTATCTCATGTATTTCGGGACACAATTGTTAGGTGCATAGATATCTATGATTATTATTTCATCTGGATGGATTGTCCCTTTTATTAATATATAATGATCTTCTCTATTTCTTATAACTTTTTATATTTAAAGTCTGTTTTGTCAGATATTAGTATAGCTACCCCTGCTCTTTTTTTTTTTTTTAGTTACTATTTGCATAGAGTATCTTTTTTCCAAGTTTTCACTTTCACCTGGTTTGTATTCCTGGGTCTAAGGTAAGTGTCTTGCAGGCAGGATATGAATGGATCATGTTTTCTTTTTTTAATCCATTCTATCAGTTAATATATTTTGATTAGGGAGTCTAATCCATTCAAATTCAATGATATTATGGTAAATGCATTATTTCCTTCCACCATTTCATTCTTTGATTTTCATGTCATATGTTATTTTCATCCATCTTTTTATTCTTTTGGTTAACCTTTCTGCTATTCTTTCTTCTATACTCTCCTCTAAGCCTCTCTCTTCTGTCTTTTTCTTTCAGACTGTAAGTCTTCCTTTAATATTTCCTGCAAAGGTGGATTCTTTTTTATGAACTCTCTCAGTTTTTGTTTGTTTGTGAATACTTTTTAAACTCACCTTCATATTTGAAGGATGATTTTACTGGATAAAGAAGTCTCAGCTGGCATTTTTTTTCTTTTTCAGGATCCAAATTATATCATGACTGTCTTCTTGCCTCCATTGTTTCTGATGAGAAATCTTCACTAAGCCTTACTGGGCATCCCTTGTATGTGATGGTTTTCTCCTCTTTTGCTGCTCTAAGAATTTTCTCTTTATCTTTGACATTTGACATTCTGAGTAGTATGTGGATTGGTGTAGGTCTATTCACAGATTTTTCTGATTGGGGTACACTGCACTTCTTGGGCATATAAATTCATTTAGTTAGTGAGAATTGGGTTATTTTATGCTATTATTTCCTTAAATACTCTTTCTGTCCTGTTTCCTTTCTCTTCTACTTCTGGAACTCTTGTGGCACATATATTGTTGTGGTTCATGCTTTCATTCAACTCCCTGAGCCACTGCTCAATTTTTCCATTCTTTCTGTCTTCAATTTCAGCCTTATCTCTTCAATACCAGTTATTCTTTCTTTTATCATTTTGACTCTGCCCTTGTATGTCTCCATGGCAAATTGAGATTATTTATGAACCCCATAAAATATAAGGATACGTTTGTAAGCTGGTCAGTTCCTCTGGGTGTGATACCCTTTGAATGTGTTAGATTCAGCTGACATGTCTTGATTAAAGTACCTGTTAAGATTAGGGCTTTGATTCAGCCACACCAGTATGGCATGACTCAGGGTTGAGTCAATGCCCCCTTGTTGGGCTGATATAAATGGTCACTCACATAAAAAGACACAGTAAGAGAGAAAGATCCATAGACCCAGAAAAGGAGAAAGCTTTTTCATGCCTGATCCTGGAGCCCAAGAGAAAGCTGAGCCATTTGCCTGATAGTTTACAACCAAAGAGAACAGAAACTTAAGAGGAAGAAGGAAGGAGAGACCAGGCAGAGATCACTCATGAACTTGCTTCAACACATGGCAAATGACTGTAGTGAGAAAAGAGACTTGAGTTGGACTCTTTAGGGCCTTTTAACTGTAAGGTTTTACCCCAAATAAATACTCTTTACAAAAACCAAGAGATTTCTGGTGCTTTGTATCAGCACCCCTTTGGCTGGCTAATACAGACATTAATGTGTTTTTAAAATTATTTTCTTTACTTTTAAAGGAGCTTCAGATTACATAAATGTTATAATAAAAATATAGGGCATTCCCATATACTGTCCCCTACTCCTACTGCACTTTCCACCATTAACAACATCTTTCATTAATGTGGTACATTTGTTACAATTGATAAACCTATATTAAAGCATTACTCCTAAGCATGGTCCATAGTTTATATTGAGTATTACACTTTGTACCACACAATTTTATAGGTTTTAATAAGATGTATAATGGCTTGTGTCATGATTGCCATATCATGTAGAAAAATTTCAATGTCCCCAAAATGCCCCATGTTACAATTATTCTTCACTATCCCTCACTTCAGAATCTATGGAGACCACTCTCTTTATTAAATGTTACAATTCTTCCATTACTTGACTAATGAGTCTACTTTAGTCCATATTTGAATTTGTCCATTCTTCTCTCTTGAGCAGTTTTGGATGTTGATGTTCACTCTGTTTACAAATGAGAGGGGGCTTACATCCCATTGGGCAGATGGATGGGATGGAACTGTTTTAATGCAGCTGCAGATACTCTCTGCTTCTTGGGATGGGCATTGTCCATCATCATATTTTTGCTAGTTGTCCTGGGTGAATCTGATGAACTGGAGAGTAGGTTTTGGCTGTAACTCTGTTGAGATTCAGTTGTCAACCTTCATATGAACAGCAGGAAAGGTTATATTCAGGATAAGCCTGCAAAAAAAGTAACAGAGTTTATGAAGGACACAATGGATGAAATTTAAAAATACAATAGAGGCATATAATAGCAGATGTGAATTGCTCAAAGACAGAATTAATTATTTCAAAGACAGAACAACCAAACTAGAAAAGACAGAATAATAGAAATAGAAAAGATTGAAAAAAAAGTACAGGGTTTCAAAGAATTGAATGACAAATGTGAAACATGCAAATATATGTCGTATTGGTGTCCCAGAAGGAAAAGAGCATGAAAAAGGAACAGAAAGAATATTTGTAGAAATAATGACTGAAAACCACCCAGATCTTCTTAAAGACATAAATATTAAGATCCAAGAAAGTCAACACACACCAAACAAAATAAACGCATATAGACTTATTCTGAAACAATTACTATTCAGAATGACAAATATCAGAGATAGAGAATATTCTGAAATCATGAAGAGAAAAGCAAAGCATCACATACAATGGAACCTCACTATGATTAAGAGCTGAACTTTCATCAGAAACCCTAAAAGTGAAAAGAATGTGGTCTCATTTATTTAATGTACTGAAAGAGAAAAATCTTCAGTGAAGTATTCTGTATCTGACAAAATTGTCCATCAAAAATGAGGAAGGATAAGTTCAAAGTTTTCACAGACAAACAAAAACTGAGACAGTATGTTACCAAGAGACCATAATTACAAGAGACGATAAAGAAAGTCCTGCAGCCAGAATGGAAAAAAAAAAAAAAAAACTAGGAGAATAAGTGTAAAATGAAGATAATTAGGGAGGATAATTTGAAGAGTAAAAAGGTAAGGAATAGTAAAATATGACATTGGAAAAGCAAAAGGAAAAAATGGACAAAGTAATGCCTTTACAGAATTGACATTGAATGTTAAGGGCTTGAAATCCCATTCAAAACATGTACACTGAGAGAATGGATAAAAAATATAAGCCATCTATACACTGTCTACAAAAGACTCACCTCAGACAAAAAGACATCATGTTCAAAGTAACAGTTTGGAAAAAGATATTTCATGCAAATCATAACCAAGAAAACCTTGGTATAGCAATATTAGTATCAGGCAAAATAGATTTTAAATGCAAAACTATTGTAAGGGAAGAGGAAGATCATTATATATTAATAAAAGGGGTAATTCAACAAGAAGAAATAACTAAAATATATATTTATGCATCTATCTGGGTGCTCCAAGATACATTATGCACACAATGGCAAAACGGAAGGGAGAAATAGATGTCTCTACAATAGTTATATACTTCAATACACCATTTTCATTATTGGATAGAACATTGGAACTGAGGATAAATAAGAAAAAAAGATTGAATAACATGATAAATAAATAAGACCTAGCAGATATTTATGGAGCATTACAACCCAAAACAACAGGATATGTATTCTTTTCAAGCACTCATGGGTCCTTCTCCAATATAGATGATTTGTTGTGTCACAAAACATGACCCAATTTTTTTTAATTTGCAATTTTACAAAACACTTTCTCTAATTATAACAGAATACAGCTGTAGATAAATAATGGATGGAAAAAGGGAAAACTTAAGCATATGAAAAGTAAACATCACACTCTTAAACAATCACTAGGTGTAGCTGTTGGCCAATTTAATGTAATTATGAATTCCAAAAATATAATTGGATCATGCTTGTAAACTGATCTGTTAATCTGGGCATGATTAAGTTATGATTAGGGCATTGACTGGGCCACATCAGTAGGGCATTGAGACCCATCCCTTGGTGGGTGAGGGAATTGATTATAAAAGGCAAAGCAAAGGACAGAAGAAGCAGTTTTTGAGAAGCAGTTTTGATGTTGAAGAGAAGGCCCTAGGAGGAGAGTGGTGAGCCGTTCACCTGATCGTCTACAGCTGACCTTGTGGAGGAAACAGGAGCTAAGCCCGGAGAGAAACACTGCCCAGGAAAGAGAGGAACCCCAGAAGCCTGAACCATGGTAAACATTGGCAGCTGTCTTGCTCCAAAATGTGGCAATGGATTTTGGTTTGAGAAGAAACTTACACTTCCTGGCCTTGTAACTGTGGACTTCTACCCCAAATAAATACACTTTATAAAGACCAACCCATTTTTGGTATTTCACATTAGCATCCCGTTGGCTGACTAATACACTAGGTCAAAGAAGAAATTGCAAGAAAATTAAATAAATATCTTGAGACAAATGAAAGTGAGAAAATAAAATATCATAACTTTGGAAAACAATAAAGGCAGTGGTGAGAGTGAAATGAATAGCTCACCAATGTTTCCATTAAAAAAGGACAGAGAACAAAACTGAAGATCTAATGGCATATTGGGAAGAACTAGAAAAAGAACAGCAAAAAAAAAAAATACCAAATAAAGCCAAAGAAAGAAATAGTAAAAATTAGAGCAGAAAGGAATGAAATTGAGAATTAAAAAAAAAATAGAATCAACAAAAACAAAAGTTGGTTCTTTGAGAAGATCAACAAAATCAAGAAACCCTTAGTTAGTCTATCAAGGAAAAACTTTAAGGGATGCAAATTAAAATAAAAAAAATAAAATAAAATAAAAAAACAAATGAGAGTGGGAACATTTCCACTGGCCCCACAGGAATAAGAAAATTCCTAAGAGGATAGTATGAACAACCGTATAAAAAAACAAACAAACTAGAAAACATAGACAAGAGGGACCAAATTCTAGAGACACACGGACAACTTACACAGACCCTAGAAGAATTAGAAGACTGCAACAAACCAATCACAATAAAAGAGTTTGAAATAGTCATCAAAAATTTGCCAAAGAAGAAAATCCAGGAAGAGATGGTTCCACAAGTGTATTCTATCAATTATTCAAAGAAGCTCTAACACAAATCTTGCTCAAGATCCTCAGAAACTTGAACAGTAAAGAATGCTACCAAACTCATTCTGTGAAGAAAACATCACAATAATATCAAATGAGATAAAGATTCTATGATAAAAGAAAATGATAGACCAACATATCAAATGAATACAAATGCAAAAATCTCAAAAAAAAATTGCAAAATGCATCCAAAAGCACATTAAAATAATTAAACACCACAGTCAAGTTGGATTTATCTAAGGTATGCAAACATTGGTCAAAAAAACAAAATAATTTATGTAATAAACCACATAAATAAATTGAAGGTGAAAAATGACTTGATCCTCTTGGTTGATGCAGAAAAGGCATTTGACAAAATATAGCATCATTTCTTGATAAAAATACTGCAAAAATAGGAAAGGAGGAATCTTTCTCATTATTGAAAAGTGCATATATGTAAAACCTACAGCTAGCATTGTATACAATGGTTAGACTGAAACTTTTCCCACTAAAATGAGAAAAAGGCAAGGATTCCCAATGTCACCCTTGTTATTCAATATTGTGCTAGAAGTTCTAGCTAGAGCAATTAGGATAGATAAAGAAATAAAAGGCACTGTAATAAGAAAAGAAGTGAAACTTACACTATTCCCTGATGATATGATTGTATATCTAGAAAATCCTGGAAAATCCACAACAACGCTATTAGAAGTAATAGACACAATCAACAAAGTGGTGGGAAAAAACATTAATATGCAAAAATCAATAACATTTCTATACACTACTGATGAGCAATCTGAGGAGGAAATTGAAAGAAATTCCATTTATACTAGTGACTAAAAGGATAAAATATTTAGGAACTAGGGCTTCTGGGAAAATTCACCAATGTAGGTAAGCAGATCCAGACTCACAGAAAAGAGCAGAGATAGGGCAAGGACTTATCCAAGGGAGCTGCTTTGGATATATATAGAACTTGAAAGTGCTCTGTGACATATAATAGGTTACTGGATGGATGAATCCAAAGGAAAACTGTAAATTGCTTTCCCCTGTGACTGGAAACTGCACATATAACCCACCCTCAGGGTAAGTAGCCTCAGAAGGGTCCCTGGCTTGCTGCAACCAATGGAGTCGAAGAGAGCATTCCCTGGGAGGAAGAAGGACCTGACAGAGGGTGGAGAGTGGTTTCTTTGTGGTGAGTTTGGCAAGCTCAGCCCCATTTGAATATTGGACGGGAGCCTGACCTGATGGTGGAGAAGAGGGAATATCTGCTCAGGGAGGCTGTCACACCCAGCCTCCCTGGGACTTAAAGTAACTAGATTAGAGAGGCAGTTGAGACAGGCACCAAATCAGCAGGTCTGGCAAACTGTTAGAAGTCAAACCCACCTGAGGGAAAAGGGGTGGATAGAGCCAAATAAGCTTTCTGAAGCCTAATTAACCTGTGGAGCCAGTTTAGCTCAGTGGAGGAATTCCCAACTTGAATATGTTAGGTTCCTGGTTCAATTCCTGTCTCTCCTTAGAGGAGTGATCCACTGGGTTGTGAGGCACATGAGTGATATTTTATGACAGGGAACATATAAACTTTATTTTTTTTCCAGGTTTTCTTGGATCTGTTATTTTTTATTTTTTAAAGGTTCCTTATTTTACTCATTAAAACCTGGTACATCACCTGTGAACGGCAGGCTGCATGGTAATTGATGAACACTGGCAGCCTGAGAAACTCTTTATGGGCCAAAGAGAGAAAGTTGCTTTTCCATTTTTTTTTTTTAGTTGTTCTACATTGTTTCTTCTTTGTTGTATTTTCTCTGTTTCCTTATTTCTTTTACATATTTTTTTTTACCTACTTTCTTTCATTTCCTTCATTTTTCTATCTTCCATTTTCAGATGTTTTTCTTTCAATCTGCCTCTTTTTGTGTGGTCTTCAATCATCTTTTTCTTTCTCTCTCTCTTTTGCTTTCTTTTTCTGTCCTTTTTTCTACATTTTTTTTCTTTTTTTCTTTTCCTCTCTTCTCATCATTCTGGCCTTATAATTCATTCTATATATTTTTCAGTATTTTGTTTATCATTTCATCTTTTCTATTCCACTTTTTAAATTTGTATTCCTTTGTAATTCTTATGATTTTTCTCATGTTAATTATTTTCCTAGGTCTTGTATAGTTCTTCTTGTACTATTTTATTATTATTATATTATTCTTTTTATCTTCTTATCTTTTACCTTCTTTCTGGTCCTCATATTTTATTTCAAGGGAATACAAACAACAGCAAGGAAATAGAAACTGGAGAAATATACTGAAGAAATTGTAAACATACATAAAATGATAGCAGATATGATGGAGATGAATGGCAAAATGCAAGAAATAAAAAATACACTGGAAGCACATAACAGCAATTTGAAAAGATAGAAGAAAGAATCAATGATGTGGAAGACAGTTCACATGCAATGAGACAGATAGGAGAACAGAGTGATAGAAAGAGAGAAAAAATATAACAGGAACTTAAGGATTTCAATGATAATTCAAAATGCATAAACATACACCTTAGAGACATACCAGATGGAGGAGAGAAGGGAAAATGGCAGAAGTAGTTTCAGCGGAAATAATTGCTGAAATTTCCCAACTGTTCTGAGAGACATGGGCATACATGTCTGGGAAGCACAGCATTCTCCAAACAGTATAAATCTTAAAAGTCCTACCTCAAGATATATACTTGTCAAATTGTCCAATGCTTAAGACAAAGAAGGAAGGCTAAAAACAGTAAGAGAAATACTATCCATCCCATACAAGTGAAGCTCAATAAGATTAAGTCCTGATTTCTCATCTGAAATCATGGAGGAGAGAAGGCAGTGCTATGACATAGTTCAGGGACAAAAACAACAACAACAACAAAATCTTCTAGCCAGAATTTTCTATCCAGCAAATTGACCATTTAAATATTCACAGATAAACAGAAATTAAGAGATTTTGTCAATAAAATACTTGACTTTCAAGAAATACTAAAGGGAGTTCTGGAGGTTGAAAGGAAAAAAAACAGTAGAAAGAGGGTTGGTGGAGACTTTAGGAAAGAAAATTATTTGAAAGAAGTGCTAAAAAGATAAAAAGAGAAATAAAACAACATATAACATATATGAACCTAAAGAAAATATGGCTAATGAAAGTAATTCCTTTACAGTAAAAACATTGCATGTTAATGGATTAAACTATCCAATCAAATGACACAGATTGGTAGAATGGATTAGGAAATATAACCTATCTATATTCTATCTACAACAAACTCACCTTAGACTCAGGTTTGAAAAGAAGTTGAAAGTGATGGTTGGAAAATGATTTTACATTCAAACAATAACCACAAAATGGCAGAAGTAGCTATACTAATGTCATACAAAATAGGCTTTCAATCCGAATCTCTTGTAACACTCAAAGAAGGCCAAAGAAAAAAGAACAATCATAAACATTTATACACCTAACCAAGGTGCCTCAAAATACATGAGGCAAACATTGGAAAACCTAAGTGGAGAAATAGATACATCTATAATTATAGTGGGGGACTTTAATATACTATTATCATCATTAGATGGAATATGTAGATAGAGGGTCAATAAAGAAACAGAGACCTTGAAAAATACATTAGAGGATCTGGACTTAATAAACATATATGGAATATTACACCAAATACAGCAGGATATACAATCTTCTTGAGCATATATAGATCATTCTTCAGGATATACCACATGATAGTCCACAGAACAATGGTCAATGAATTCAGAAGATGAAAATTATTGTAAAGTAATTTCTCTAACCACAATGGAATGAAGCTGAAAATCAATAAGGGGCAGAGAACAAGATTAGGCACAAAATATGGAAGTTAAAAAACATATTCTTAGACAATCTGTGGGTCAAGGAGGAAATTGCAAAAAAGTCAGTAACTACCTTGAAATAAATAAAAATGAAAACACAATGTATCAAAACCTATGGGATGCAGCAAAAGCAGCAATGAGAGGGAAATTATTAGACATAAATGCTTATATTAAAAAAGAAAAATGAGCTAAAATCAAATAACTAATCACACTCCTGGAAGAAATAGAAAAAGAACAACAAACTAATCCAAAAACAAATAAAAAGAAGGAAATAGAAAGAGAGGCAAGATGGCATCAGTTTAGGAGGATACTCACGAACTAGCTCTGCCAGGATGGCCGATTGTGGACGGGGTCCTGCCTGAGGGTCTGTGCTGTGGGCGCACGGAGCAAGAAGCTTGGGTCATCTAGCAGCAGGTAGATCGATGGCGTGGAGTAATCGGTGGAGATTTGTGAGTTCTGAGCCTGTCTGTGGTGGTTAACACAGACAACTGAGCCCCGCCTGCACAGAAAACAGCTGGCTGGAGCCACGAATCCTACATCCGGGACTCCCGCCGGTGGCATGAGGGAGCATACTCTGAGGGAAGGAGGGCTCTGACAGAAGGTGGAGACAGGTTTAACTTCTTTGGATTTGGCTGCCTGGACCCCCTCATAGCTTTGGGGAGCAAATAAGAGGGCTTGAAACAGGGCCAGGCTGAGGGGAGAGGCGAATCTGCTGAGCAAACTTGATTTACCCAGCAGCCCACTGACACTGAAGCCTGACCCCAGAGGGGGGGGAGTCAGTCAATTTTATCACTCTGCACTGACAAGCATCAAAGCTTTAGCACTCCTGGGGAGGTCAGGAAGTAAATAGGCCTTGTTTAGTTTCCACGAGCCTATTTAGGGACCCCTCAGTGAAGGGGGTGATCTAGCAGAGGACTTCTTTTGGGTCCCCGATATTGCCAACAACAAAAAAAAGAACTCACTTAAAAAAAAATGAATTCCTGTTCTTAATTTAATCTAATACCAAAAATCTGCCTCAAAACCTGCAGATAGAACCCTGAAGGGAAATTGATAAATGCAAGCTGGCTGAGAGGATCCGCAAGTACACTAGAAGGAACACTTCCTCCTTAGCTTTGTTTGACTGCTTGTTGGTGGGATTGTTTGGCTTTTCACTGTTTATTTGTAGTCTCTTGCTTTTCTTACTACTTTCCTCCCCCCTTTCTGTTTTCCTTCATTTTTTAAAAATTAGGTGCTGCTAGCTTACCTCTTCTTTGCTGTGCTTCTTCTGAAATGATTCCCCATTCTCTGTCTATATTGATATTGTATCACAAGCTGTTTCTTATCCTTCTTTCATCTCTCTGCCTTCTGCTTTCTGTTGTGGTTCTTAGACACCACGCTTTTTCATTAGCCCACAACATAAGGGTGTCAATCTCTATTCTATATATTTTGTTTTCTTCTTTTTTTAAATAATATTAGCTTTTTCCTTTTAGCCCTTTCTTTATTCTCTCTCTCCCTCCTCATCATTCTAGCCTTCTAAATCATTATATATATGTTCCTCTTTTTGGTTTCCCGGTCCATTGTAGGTACTCCACTGTTTTTCCTATTAATCTACACTGTGTACACAAGTTAAATATTCATTTCACTAAGTCCTATTTGGCCCCTCTACTAACTTACATTAATATTACTATTATCCTTCATCCTTTCCCACATCTTTAAATTCCTCTGGCACTAATCTTTTGCCTTCAAGGTAACATAGAAAGAAGCAAGGAAACAAAATAAGAAGAAAAAGTGTCAAAGAGAAAACTTAACACACACACAGAACCACCAACTAAATAAAACTCTAGAGGAAAGAGAAGCTAATCAACTGAATAAACCCAGCAAGATAAAATGATGACTAGAGGGCAACAAAAAATTACAAACCTAACTGAGAAACAAGAAGACATGGACCACTCCAAGGAACAAACTAAAAACCAGGAATATATGCAGAACATCGAACAACTAATCAAAGATTCCCAAACAAATATCATGAACCATCTTAATGAAGTGAATGAAAAGATTAAGGATATAAAGAAGACACTGAGAGAACATACTGAAGAAATTGTAAACATACGCAAAAAGATAATGGATATGATGGTGATCAATGGCAAAATCCAAGAAATAAAAAAGACACTGGATTCACATAACAGCAGATTTGAGCAGGCAGAAGAAAGAATTAGTGATGTGGAAGACAATACAGCTGAAATCAAACAGACAGTTGAACAGACAAAAAAATAGAAAAAATCCAGCAGGGACTCAGGGATTTAACTGACAATCCAAAACACACAAACATACGCATCATGGGCATCCCAGAGGGAGAACAGGAGGGAAAGGGAACAGAAGGAGTGCTGCAGGAAACAATGGCTGAAAACTTCCCAACCCTATTGAGAGAGATGGATGTGCAGATCCAGGAAGCAAAGCGCACCTTAAACAGTATAAATCCCAACAGGCCAACTCCAAGACAAATGCTTGTCAAAATGTCCAATGCTCAAGACAAAGAGAAAATACTCAAGGCAGCAAGAGAAAAGAAAACCATCACATACAGGGGAAGCACAATAAGATTAAGTGCTGATTTCTCATCTGAAACCATGGAGGAAAGAAGACAGTGGCAAGATATAGTCAAAGTACTAAAAGAAAAAAACTTTCAACCACGAATTCTCTATCCAGCAAAACTGACATTCAAAAATGATGGAGAGTTCAAAATATTCACAGATAAAAAGAAATTAAGAGAGTATGTCAATAAGAAACCTGCACTTCAAGAAATACTAAAGGAAGTTCTACAAGTTGAAAGGAAAAATCAAAGGAGAGAGAGTTGGAGGAGAGTTTAAAAACATCTAAAAAGACAAAAACAGAAACAAAACAACATATGACATACATTAATCCAGAGAAAATATGGTTGAAGTAAGAAATTCATTGCGAGTAATAACACTGAATGTTAATGGATTAAATTCACCACTCAAGAAACACAGATTGGCAAAATGGATAAAGAAACATGATCCATCTTTATGCTGTGTGCAAGAAACCCACGTTCGACCCAGGGATTCGAGGAGGCTGAAAGTAAATGACTTGAAAACAATTTTACAAGCTAACAATAGCCAAAAAAGGGCAGGAGTAGCTATTCTAATATCAGACAAAATAGACTTTAAATGCAAAACAATTGTAAGAGACAAAGTTGGACACTATATATTACTAAAAGGGGTAATTTCTCAAGAAGAGAGAACAATCATAAACATTTACACACCTAATTGGGTGCCTCAAAATACATGAGGCAAACTCTGGAAAAGCTAAGTGGAGAAATAAATGACTCTACAATTATAACAAGGGACTTTAATATACCATTATCACCATTAGACAGAACATCTATACAGAGAATCAATAAAGAAACAAAGACTTTAAACAATACATTGGAGGACCTGGACTTAATAGACATATACAGAACATTACACCCAAATACAACAGGATTTACATTCTTCTCGAGTGCACCTGCATATTACTCCAAGATAGACCACATGCTAGGCCACAGAAAAACACTCAATGAATTCAGAAAGATTGAGAGTATACAAAGTAATTTCTCTGATGACAATGGAATGAAATTGGAAATCACGAAAGGCCAGAGAAACAGGTTAGGCACAAAGATATGGAAGTTAAACAACACACTCTTAGACAAACAGTGGGTCAAAGAGGAAATCTCAAAAGAAATCAGTAACTACATTGAAACTAATGAAAACGACAACACAACATATAAAAACCTATGGGATGCAGTGAAAGCAGTCTTGTGAGGGAAGTTCATAGCCATAAATACATATATTAAAAAAGAAGAAAGAGCTAAAATTGAAGATCTAACTGCACACTTGGAGGAATTGGAAAAGCAACAACAATCTAAACCTAAAGGAAGTAGAAAGAAGGAAATAACAAAGATTTGAGCAGAACGAAATGAAATAGAGAATAAGAAAGCACTAGAAACAATAAACAAAAGCAAAAGCTGGTTCTTTGAGAATATCAATAAAATTGACAAGCCCTTAACCAGACTAACAAAGAAAAATAGAGAACAGATGCAAATACACAAAATAAGGAATGAGCAAGGGGATATCACTACTGACCCCATAGAAAAAAAGAGGATACTTTGAAAAATTATATGCCAACAAGAATGACAACTTAGAGGAAATGGACAAATTTCTAGAAATGCACAAATAGCCTACATTGATGAAAGAAGAAATTGATGAACTCAACAGTCCAATTACAGGTAAAGATATAGACTCAGTCATAAAAAACCTCCCAACTAAGAAGAGCACAGGACCACATGGCTTCACAGCTGAATTCTACCAAACATTCCAGAAAGAGATAACAACAATTCTACTTAAGGTCTTTCAAAAAATAGAAGTAGAAGGAATATTGCCTAACTCATTCTATGATGCCAACATTACCCTCATACCAAAACCAAACAAAGATACCACTAGAAAGGAAAATTACAGACCAATTTCTCTAATGAACCTAGGAGCTAAAATCCTCAAAAAAAATACTTGCTAATCACATTCAACAACATATCAAAAGGATGATACACCATAACCAATGGGTTTCATCCCGGGTATGCAAGGATGGTTCAATATAAGAAAATCAATCAATGTAATACACCACATAAACAAACTGAAAGAATAAAATCACATGATCATCTCCATAGATGCAGAAAAAGCATTTGACAAAATACAGCACTGTTTCCTGATGAAAAACTGCAAAAGACAGGTATAGAAGGAAACTTTCTGAATATGATAAAGGGTTTATATGAAAAACCCAAAGCTAACATCATCTTCAATGGTGAAATCCTAACAGCCTTCTCTCTGAGATCGGGAAAAAGACAAGGATGCCCACTATCACCACTCCTATTTAACATTGTCTTAGAAGTACTTGCTTGAGCACTAAGGAAAGAAAAGGATATGAAAGGCATCCAGATTGGAAAAGAAGAAGTAAAAATTTCATTATTTGAAGATGACGTGATCCTATACATAGAAAGCCCAGAGAAATCTACAACAAAGCTTCTAGAACTTATAAAAGAGTTCAGTAATGTTGCAAGCTATAAGATCAATGCTCAAAAATCAGTAGCATTTCTGTACACCAATAACGAGCAATCAGAGGAGGAAATCAAGAAAAAAATGCCATTTACAATAGTAACTAAAAGAATCAAATACCTAGGAATACATTTAACTAAAGATGTAAAGGACTTATATACAGAAAACTACACAACACTGTTAAAGGATATCAAAGAAGACTTAAATAAATGGAAAAATATTCCCTGTTCATGGATAGGAAGACTAAACATCATCAAGATGTCTATCCTACTCAAACTAATCTACAGATTTAATGCAATCCCAATAAAAATCAACACTATAATTTTTAAGTAAGTGGAAAAACTAACCACAAAATATATTTCAAAAGTTAAGAGGCCTTGAATTGCCAAAGACATATTGAAAAAGAAAAATGAATTTGGAAGTATCACATTACCAGACTTTAAAACATATTACAAAGCTACAGTGATCAAAACCGCATGGTATTGGCACAAGGATAAACCTACTGATGAGTGGAATCGAATTGAGAGTTCTGATATAGATCCTCACATATACAGTCATCTGATATTTGACAAGGCTACCAAGCCCACTCAGTTGGGAGAGAATGGCCTCTTTAACAAGTGGTGCTTGGAGAACTGGATATCCATTTCCAAAAGATTGAGAGAAGAATACCATCTCACACATTATACAAAAATCAACTCAACATGGATCAAGGATCTAAATATAAGAGGCAAAACCATAAAGACCTTGGAATATAATGAAGGAAAGCATCTACAGGACCTTGTAATAGGAAATGGTTTCATGAACTTCACACCCAAAGCACGAGCAGCAAGAGAAAAAATAGATGAATGGGATATCCTCAAAATTAAAAGCTTCTGCACCTCAAAAGAAGTTATTAAGAAAATGAAAAGGCAGCCTACCCAATGGGAGAAAATATTTGGCAACCACATATCTGATAAGAGTCTATTATCCTGCATATATAAAGAAATCCTACACCTTGAAAATAAAAAGACAAACAATCCATTTAAATAACGGGCAAGTGACCTGAAAAGACACTTCTCCAAGGAAGAAATACAAATGGCTAAAAAGCATATGAAAAAATGCTCGACATCACTTGCTATCAGGGAAATGCAAATCGAAACTACAATGAGATACCATGTTACACCCATCAGAATGGCAGCTATTAAAAAAAACAGCAGACTCTAAGTCTTGGAAAGGATGTGGAGGAATAGGAACCCTCATCCACTGCTGGTGGGATTGTGGAATGGTCCAGCCACTGTGGAGGACAGTTTGGTCGTTCCACAGAAAACTAACAATAGATCTTCCGTATGATCCAGTGATTCCACTGCTGGGTATATACCCAGAAAAACTGAAAGCAAAGACACAAACAGATATATGCACACCAATGTCCATAGCGGCATTGTTCACCATTACCAAAAGTTGAAATCAGCCCCAGTGCCCATCAACAGATGAATGGATGAGCAAAATGTGATACATACATATAATGGAATATTACTCAGCTGTAAGAAGGAATAAAGTCCTAACACATGGAATAACATGGATGAATCTTGAAGACCTTATGTTGAGTGAAACAAGCCAAGCATTGAAGGATGAACAGTATATGACCTCACTGATTTGAACTGAGGAAAGAGAGCAGTTTCTGAGAACCATTGTCTGAAAGATGGGTTAACAAGGGAGAGAAAGAGAAGAGTAGATTGTGAACCATCCCCCATATGGACATAATCTATGGTAAAAGGATAAAGTATAGTGGCATATTGAAGGATAGGACAGATGGGTAATGATATTACTGGGTTTGTTGGTGCAGGGTTGACAGGTGGGTAGATTAGGAAGGGCAGGTTGGAATACACAGGGCATGTAACTATGAATCTTGTCATTCCATGAGTCAAGACAGCGGAGTGTCATATGCCACAGGGGGATGGGGTGGAAGGAACAGTTAAGATCAAATGGGGCATTTAGTGGTCATGGGAAATGTTTTTCATTACCTTACAGTAAGGGATGCAGGACATGGTAAATATTATCAAAAATTATTAAACTTTACAGTCTAAATTGTAAACTATACTGTAAACCATTGACAATGTTTAGTTGCCATACTTTAGTATCTGTATAACAGTTATAACAATGCTAACATCCAAAAAAAAAAAAGGTTTTAATATGGGGTGGGGAAAGGGGAGGGAGGTTGGGTATTTGGGAGTCTCTAGTATTCCATGTGTGACTCTGCTGTGACCAAAATCTTCTTTGAAAATTAAATCAAAATTTGGGAGACACTGGGGAATGAGAGGGGGAAGGTGTCATGGTACACTGGACATCTGATAATACAGTGATAAAGGAAAAAAGAACAATTTTTTTTAAAAAAAGGATTCTTTTTGTTTTTTTCCCCATTTTTTGAATGTCCCAATCTGCTAATTTTTAAATTTTTTGTTTAGTTTCTTTTTTTTCCTTCTGAGTTTCCTTGTACTTATCTCTTGCATTTAAGCTTATCATTATTATTTCTATTTCTTATTAATTGTATTTCATTATTATATGGGCTTCATGTTCAAGGAAGGTTTGGATCACAGAAGGGTTTCAATGGGGGCTGCAGAGGTTCATTGGTGGGGGGTGTCTGGGATGAGGGATTCATGGTAGTAAGTTCATCTGAATATACATGAAATATATATAAAATTGTTCAAATGTTCAAGGGATGGGGCATGGTCACAGAGGGTAGACAATCACTCAATAAATGAAGGAATCTGAATTCCCAGCCTGGAGAGCTCTGTCACATTCTCCAAGGGAGCAGCAACAGTCCCCTGAGTGCAGAAGCAGTGTCTGGCAAAAGAGGATGGCCCACTGATGGGTTCTTTTTATTGAGGACTAGTCTTATGAGTCTTTGCTCTTGTAATTGAAACTTAGCCTACTGTTATGGGGTGCCTAAGGGTTGCCACCTGAGAGCCTCCTTGTTGCTCAAATGTGGTCCCTCTCTAAGCCAATCTCAGCATATAAATGCATTACCTTCCCCCCTACATGGGACATGACTCCTGGGGATGTGCCTCCCTAGCAACGAGGGATTAATACCAAGTGCCAACTGGCAACATGACTGGAAAAAGACCTTGAATATAAGGGGGAAAAGGTAAACAGAAATGAGTTCATGTGGCTAAGAGACTTCAAAGAGAGTCGGGAGGTCATCCCAGAGGTAATGCTTATGCACACCTCAGTAGGATCTCATAGAACACCAAAGTGGATATCACCCCACACAGAGGGGCTCCTGAGGGCTCTGGAGACACCAGGTCCTATATAAGGTGGCTAGCCCCAGCGTTTGATGCCTTATTATTGGGCTCTTCTTTGGAATCTGTGCTCCTGAGAGTGACAGAGTTGGACTCAAATAAGTCCTTTCTGCACATGGTCCATCAGTCCCTTCTATTCAAACCTATATGTGATGCTGGAGTTTTTAGGTGTACTTCCAGAGACTGGAGCCTCTGGCCTACCTATGTGCCAGCTGTGCCTGGAATCTCGGTGGAGCTGCAACTCCTACCCTACAGCTCAATGGACTCATCCAAGTCACCTGGTAAGGAGACGACTATGGGCAAC
>JAQZBX010015871.1:9556-37172 GCA_029593785.1 Cabassous unicinctus
TTTTTTTTGGTGCTAGGGAGGCACAAATCTCCCACTCCCAATTCAGCGAGTATTTTTTCATTAAATGTCTCTGTGTTGGGCAATGGGCTGGGAACCCAGGGGTGAGAACAGTCGTGCCCTCCCCATCTCCATCAGGACATCCCCCACTATCCTTTGAAACCTGACCAAACCACAGCTGGGGTTAGAGAAAGACATGACTGAGAAGGCCCTTTGAAAGTTGAGGGGCAGGCATCAGGGGGAGGGAGCCTGGCAGGAGGGAAGCTGGCAATGGCATCTAAGTGGACGCCCTTCATAGGAGTCCTGTTGATGTCTGCCAGCGTCGGCCACCTGAGATGCCGATTCCAGCCGTACTTGCCCGCCTGGCTCTCTCCTCTTGCCTCTGCGCAAACTCCGGGCTTTAGTACACTGATTAGCCCCTCACAGGGCGGCCTCAGGGGTGGGGTGCCTCCCTGACCTCCCCACTCCACCACCGATTCCCTGCCAGGTATAATTCTAGGATCCCAGAGCTGGAAGGGCCAGAGGTCTGGCCCAAGTCTGTTGTTATACAGATGAGGAGACCTAACTGAGACCCAGTTCTAGAAACCTGTTGTCCTGATTTCTAGCCCACCCCTCCCTGCCCTGCTGCTGCTTTGGTTTTACAAGTGCAAAGGAGTCCCTGAATCAGTGAATCACCTTCCCTGCCCACCATAACATGAACCTATCAGATGTCTGTCACAAGCAGCCAGGAATGAGAATACAAAGGATTCTGATCCACCGTCTCATTTCGTCTTTTCACATTATACGATTCCTTGGTACCAACTTAATAGTCCAAATTAGGAAATAAGGACGCAACTGTGGGAATGTATAATACAAGCAGTTCCCAGTGCCTATAGGAGAAGGCCAGGAGGTCAGTGTGGTAGATGGACCTTGGAGACAACACACAGTCATGGGGTGGCTTGAGAAAAGATGATAAGGTCTTTGATCAGAACTGAAAAACATTTGGGTATCAAAGTGGACTGGCATGATATTGATTTTTGTCTACACGTTTATTAGAGGACAAATCACACACCGCATTGACACAGAATTTTATTCATCTGCTCAATTCATCCTCCTCTGTGAAGGAAATGAATGCCAGGAGGAAAAAAAAATCCTACATGCCTGCAAGCAAAAATGTTGCGTGTCCATTCCTGGCACATACGATTTCCCATGGAGGAAGAAGGAGGAAGAGTCCTCGAGAACCTGGGTCCATGGCAAAAGGAGCAGCCCTCCCCCACCCCCCCAGCTGGGGGAGAGGGTAGGGGTCTGAGTTTTAATTCAAGCCCTGCCACTTACTAGATGTGTGACCTTGAGCAATTTCATTAGCCCTTCTCTGCCTCGATTTCCCCATTTGTAAAACAGGGAGAATAATAGCCTCCACCTTTAAAACTGTCTAAAGATTAAACAGACTCATATTCGGAATTTTTATAACAGTGCCTGGTAACTGGTAAGTGTTATGTAAGAGTTTAATGAAATGAGTCAATCAAGAAAGCTAAGCCCTAAAACAAAAGGCAGAAATGTTTCTCAGTTAAGAATTTCTCTGTTTGTAAAAATGGGAGAGGATGAGAAAGCACCCCAAGCACACTACCAGGAACTGACACTTATGTCCTCTTGACCTTTAATTCCTGTCATATGTGTGCATATGTGCTCAATGGCCTAAGGATGTTGCCTATGAATCAAGTTCTTATGACATGCATCTTATTTTCTTATTCCATTTCAAGATAAAATTAGGGTTGTGTCCTTTAGGGGGAAATGTGCCCCCAAACCCAAGGAGTTCCCTAGAGAAAGCCTGTTAAAATCTCATATTTAAAGGGACATCAATATTTTTTCTGACAGAGTATTAGTAACAATAAATAAACTGCCAAATAAGCCTTCAGAATAGCAGGACTGCTCAGTATTTGAGCGACAGTTAAAAGGTCTCAGGGGAAATAGCAGCGGCAGCCGAACATGTCACCAATGACATGGCCTCGATTGCACAGTGTATGAGGGCCTCCTGCCAGGAGAAGGGTACAAGCCAGGGCTGACGACAAACAGGGCAGGGGAGACGGGCGCTGTGAGGGTGGGTCCTGGCTGAGGGTGCAGCCTGCAGCCCCCAGCCCTGTGTCCAAGCAGGGGTGGTGGGACCCTGTCAAGGCCCCTCCAGCCTGGTGTTAGGGAGCCAGGGGCTGACCTGAGCAGGTGGGCAGGATCTGATGGCCAGTCTTCTAGACTTCTGGGGGTTGATGGTGATTGCGTCAAGTGGACTTGAAGGCCGCTTAGTGGGGATGCTGGGGGAGCATCCTAGAAACTGGAGCTAGCCCTGGGAAAGGAACCAGGCAAGAGAGTCAGGAAGCTGGGCTCAGGACTAAGGGCCAGACCGTGCCATGGGGAGAGGGGAAGGAGGAAAAGGCCTCGGGTGGAGGCTGGACACAGGACCCCCAAACGGAAGACTGAGCAGTGGGGCTTGGGTGCAGAAGCCGCCACCCCACCTTCTTACAGGAGCTACCCCAGTCCAAGGAGCCCCAGGGAGGGATGGTCTGAACCCAAGGCAGCAGAATGAACAGGACTGGGATGGTTGAAATGGTGAGAACCCGTCAGGATGCGTCAATGGACCCCTTGATTCTTGGAGAGTCTGCCACATCTTCAAGGAGGGCTACTATGCAGCCATTGCCATAGCTCCTTGTACTTGATGGAAGCCACTGTGCTTTAGAAATGAGCATATCAGCCTGGAGAGGCAGAGACCCAGTAGAAGCCAAACATTTCTGAGACTGCAGGAAGGAAAGAAACAGGGAGGCATGAATTCCGGGACCCGCTAGGGGGCCCGTGAGCTAAGGGTGCGCGCCTGCCAGCGCACTGGAAAGCGGCTCACTCAACAACGCACTGACTTGGCAAAAGTGCAGGATGTTCTTAGCTTACCCTTTGAACCACGTGCCCTGTTTGTATGGATCGGTTTCAAATGTTCTGTGGACACCCAACAGTTCGTGGACTCCTTTTTGTTTGTTTGTTTGTTTCTCTTAGTATAATATTTTTATGTATAACATTGTTTCATTCATTAACAAATCAATTTTACTGATACATATTAATAAAGCATTAATCCATCCAAAGTATACAGTCAATGTATTCGGTGTAATCACATAGCTGTGCATTGGTCACTTCAATCAATTTTAGAGCATTTTCATTATTCCAGTAATAATAATAATAATAAACAAAAAGCAAACAAAACTCATCACCTCTCAATCTCTCTAGGCTTCCCCTGCTATACATAGCTGCTATTCTGTTTCCTTCTCTCTAGTATATTTGTATTTGCATATTTTTTATTCTTTTAAATATATTTTTTATTGAAGTATGTCATTCATACGTGAACACACATAAACAATAAGTGTATAGTAAAAGTTGTGAACTTACAAAATAAACATGCATAACATCATACAGGGCTCCCATACATCACCCCTCCACCAACACTTTGCATTGTTGTGAAACATTTGTTATAAACTATGCAAGAGCATTGTCAAAATATTACTACTAACTATAGTCCATATCTTACATTTGGTATATTTTTCCCCCAACCCACCCTATTATTTTTAAACAAATCAATTTTATTGATACATATTAATAAAGCATAAATTTATCCAAAGTGTACAATCAATGGTATTTGGCATAATCACACAGCTGTGCATTCATCATTTCAATCATTATTAAAGCATATTCATAATTTCAATAATGATTTTTTTAAAAAGACAAAAAAACAAACAAGGAAATTCCTCCCCTCTCAATCTCTCTGTTTCCCCTGCTGTACATAGCTGCCATTTCTGGCCATTCCTGCACAGTTATTTATTTGTTTATTAAGCAGTTTTTTTGAGATATATTCACATACCATATGATCTATCCAAAGTGTATAATGAGTGGCTTTTTTCTAGCTGTTAAGAAGACCTTTGTTGTAAAATTGTAAAATAAAACAGAAAAATAGATTGAAAGAAATTACAAATTTTAAAAGAGAGCGTAGGGCCAGGTTAGATTTAACATAATCAATTACAAGAGCTAGAACAGCAACAAGCACCGCCGACATTGATTATAGGGTGCCGAGGCCTTCATCCTGCACAGTATCTGTTTCTTTCGTGTTTCAGTTTTTCACAATAATTGTATGGCACTTTCATCATAGAAAGACATCGAAATGGCCCCTCAGGTGAGGCCCTCCCACTCGGATGCACGGGATCGGCAGGCTTCAAACATCCTGGCGCTGCCTCTCTGCGGAGGGAGTGGAGCCCCCTGGGGCCTCCTCTGGCGCGCTCTGCGCCATGTCTGCTCTTGTCCGGCCAACTCTCCCTCAGAGCTTTTCAAGATCTAGAATTTGGGGAAAATATTTGGAAGAGAGACTCTTGGGTCCAATTTTCTTTCCCTAGTCCAGCCTTACCAGTGATGAAGCTGGATTTTTTTTTCACCTCTGTCTGACTTCTGGTCTATTTCTGAAAGGATTCAGGACTCATACGGGGAAGAATGCAATTAAATGTCATTTCCTTCGTCTCTCAAAAGGAAAAAACGATACTGCCAAAGCAGGTTGGCAAAGAAAGCTGGTTGGAGGAAAAGGATCACAAAGATTTATCACATATAACAACATCAACACAGCAACTAACATTTATTGAGAAGCCAGGTACTGTGCTAAGTACTTTACATGGGTGTGTTTTTGTTGTTGTTGTTGTTGTTTTCTCCATTTAATTCTCACCACAACCTTCCAGATAAGGAAACTGAGACTGAGCAGGTGACTTGCCCAGGATGACAAGTGGTAATGACGGAGCTGAGGTTCACACCTCGGCTGATGTCACAGCCCATTGCAGCAGGTGGATCCTATCTATGTAGCAGGGTGCTCCTGCTTCATAGAAGGGCAGTGTGATTTTTCTAAACAAATGGAAAAAGAAAAGAACTTTCCCTGGGGCAAAAGGAGAAAAAGGCCCCTCCCCCTCTTCCCTTTCTCTTAGAACATTCTTACACAAAACTTGTTATAGTAAAGTCTTTCTCTGACTCTTTGAGATGTAAGTAACTCTTTTTAAAAGTTAAGTAAGCCTTTGGCCAGTTTTACAACCTAGGAATGGCTTTCTCAGGGACCTCTGTAGCCATCTCTTTGAAACATCCAGAAAAATAGCACCTCCAGTCTCTCAGTGTCTATGGGAAGGAGGAGCCTAACTTCAACCGGCACCTAGCTCCAGGTTTCAAACCTCCCTCCTATTATAAAAATATAAGAAATTTTATCATTCCTTTGGATAGGGGCAATTAGCAAACACAAACCCCACCGCAATTACCAGGTAAATTTAAGATAAACTGTGTGTGACAGCACCCTGTCAAGTCCTCTTGCTTGAGGACTAGTTATCTTTTATCTTGAGAACATGTGTGCCATGGGTTGTATCTGCTTGGCCATATGAAAGGATGAGATTTCCTTCTGTCTTTGCAATCTCTTTAGCGGATTGCCTGTTAGGCATCACATTCTGGTTTCATGCTTATTCAATAATAAAATTGTTTTCTTTCTCTTCTACCTTTGTAGAGAGGTTTTCTGGGCTGGGAGAAGATTGTGTTTTAATTATGTTTTCTCAAAAGCTGTAGTTTGCCTCCTGGAATGGCTGGGATGGGCAGAAGGGACAGGTGGAGGTCAAAATAAGGCAATGCTCAGATCAGAAGCTGGAGGTGGAGAGGGACAAATGCAGGATAAACAAGGACCGGGCCAGGGGGCCAGGGGGCCAAGTACCCAGGGGTGAGAGTCATGGCCATCTGGGGAGCAGGCAGGCCTGGGAAACAATTCTAGGGAAGACCACACAGACACAGCCCTCTCAGGAGGGAAGCTACCAGAAGGCCATCATCGATCCCACAAGCTTGGAGCTCAGGCTCATCCTGTTGGCTTACCCCCTGTCTACCCCAATAAGTTATTTAAATGCCCTCTTCTCTTTTTTCCCTAAGCTCAAACATAAAATCTGGGACACCAGAACTACCAGGAAACTTAGAGAGTAATTCAACTTTCTGGTTTCAGAGAAAAGAACACAAGCCTGGAGAGGTGAATAAATTGTCCAAGGCCACAAAATGAAGTAGTGACAGACTCTGGTTGGGAACCCAAGGGTTCTGACACCCCTCCCACTGCTCTTCCCATGATACCACTCTGAGGCTTGGGATACAACCAACATTCCTGGGATATCCACTTTGGATTAGGCACCGGGATAAACATGAACATGTGAAAATCCAGAATTGATTTCCTATCTCAGCTACAGACTTATAGTTTGGGTAATGAGATTGCAACTATGGTGCAGGCTTCCAAAAGTGCACATTGGGTTCTTCGGAGAATGAACACACCTCTTAAACCTTGCAGGTCATAACCAGATGACAGCAAATGTCATATTGGATTGATTTTCTATTTCAAGAACTACTCCTAATTTATGTGCTCTATAATGGCTTGTGTTCATATCTTGAGAGACAGCTCTTCTAACATTTCAAGGTAGGATCTCACCTCCCTGCTCTTTACCCCTACCCCAACACACAACCCTTAGACTGCAAAGGGGGACGTAAAGAGTTCACTAATCCTTCCAAGGTCACAGAGCAAGCCAAGTGCAGGAAGGCTGTAGTGCTCCACGTCCCGACCTTTCAGGTCCCCAGTGCTAGCCCTTTCTCACGGCATCGCACCCTGCAGAGACTTCTGTCACCAGAAGGGGAGAGGTCCCTCCATGAGGAACTCCTATAGTCACTGGAATAAGGAAAAGCCATGGGCCTGAGGATGCCAGAGCAGGCAGACAGAGGTACGAGGAGAAATACAGGTGCAAGGAAACTGAGGTCCCCGGGGCGAAGTGGTGCTGATTGAACAAAGGCTCTATTTGCAGGGACAAAAGAAGACCCCAAACTTGGCCCCGCCCATCATCAAGCCTCCCTGCTGTTCTTTTAATAGAAGCATTTTCCCTGCCCACCTCCCCTCCCTCCAAAAAACCTCACAAATATGTTGTGTGAAATATCAGAACTAATTAGACCAAATGGTGTTCATATCTGTCACTGGCTTTTCTGGGGGAGAGCAGCCTGTGTCGTGGAGGGAAATTCTGTTAACTAATTACGGGCAGTGCTTAGGGGAGAGTGCCATGTTCCTCTTATGAAAGAGAGGTGGGGGGGACTGGAGAGGGCTCTTGGAGGGGTCAATTAAGAATAGAGATAAAAGACACAGAGACAATGAAGTGACCAGGAAGACGGTGTGGGAGAGATGGAGGACTGAGTTAACCTGATGGGCGCCAAGTTCCCTAGCTCCTCCTACAGTCAAAAGGGGGCACTCTTTGCACATAAGTCTAAGTGCTTTACCATCCAATAGAAAACCATTAGAAGGAGGAGGCAGTTTGTCCAAAGAGGGTACTTACTGGTTGTTTTTTTGTTTTTTTTTTTTAAAGATTTATTTATTTATTTATTTATTTATTTATTTAATCTCCCCCCTTGCTGTTTGTGCTGCTGTGTCCATTCGCTGCATGTCTTCTCAGTGTCTGCTTATCTCCCCCTTGCTGTGAGGTCTTGCCGCATCAGCCCACGGCGCCGCGCAAGCCGGCC
Organism: Cabassous unicinctus; assembly: GCA_029593785.1. Classification (NCBI taxonomy): domain Eukaryota; kingdom Metazoa; phylum Chordata; class Mammalia; order Cingulata; family Chlamyphoridae; genus Cabassous; species Cabassous unicinctus. Next base: position 17,105 of record JAQZBX010015871.1, read on the forward strand.
TGCCCTCACAAGGAGGCACCGAGAAGCGAACCCGGGGCCTCTCATATGGTAAACGGGTGCTCTATCCATTGTGCCACACCCACTTCCTGCTGTGAGGTTGCTGCATCAGCCCACCGCACCGCTCAGGCCGGCGTGCCCTCACAAGGAGGCCTCGGGACGCGAACCCGGGCCTCCCATATGGTAAACGGGGGCTCTATCCACTGAACCACACCTGCTTCCCCTTACTGGTTGTTAAAGCTACTGTTACATAATCAACAGCAGAGATAATAGCTTATTTGCTTTATATTCTTCAACTCTTAGCACAATATGTGGTGTCAGTAGTTACTCAAAAATGTTAGCTGGAATACGGTGGAGGAAGAAGAGGAAACATTTATATGAGCTTAGTTTGTACTGAAGATAACCCAAGATGTTTTTGTTTTTTAACTCATTAAGGAATATCTGAATAGAGTAACATTTTTTTAAAAAAAGACTAAGAATGTGACTCTGCAAAAGACTCAGGAGGAATGTATAGCTGCTTCCATAAATTCAAAATACCATCATATGAAAAAGGGAATGGACTAATTCCAGGCAATAAAACTAGGGTTAATTGGTGGAAGCTACCAGGAGGGAGGAGTCAGGAAGAACTTTCTAATGATTGGAAATGTTGAAGAAATGGAGCAGGCTTCCCGGTGCGTCTTGGAGAGTACACCCATTTGCCTGCGTGTTTGAGCCAAGGCTGTGGGGCATCAGTCAGAGATACTGGGAAGGGATTTCTGCAGTGGGGCATCGAATGATAATTGGACCCATGGCCTCTAAGGTCCCTTTAAACATTGAAGGTCCATGAGTCTGCAAAACTGAGCTGGAATCAGCTATTAATATTTTTCAGTTGCATACAATGAAGTCTGTTTTCCCTGAAAAATAATGGGGCGAGGCATTGGGAAAGACTGAAACCCTCTTCAGACAGAAGTCTTTAAGGGGAGGGGAAGAAACAGGAATCTTGAAAACATCTGGGTGCTGTGCGGCTCAGGCACAGAGTCGGGGTGCAGGCATCTTGGAACACCCACTTCAGAAGTTCCTCCTTATTCCGCCTTCCTTTGCACACGGACGGTTACAAGGCAAAGGCGTAGTTGGGGTCAAACTGAGGAAGTAAAAGGCATTTTATTCAGCCAGTGTTAAGACCCCCGCTCCCTCCAATAGTCATCCACATCCATTCCCTCTGCCATGTCCCCACCACTGCCGCCACCACCGTGGCTGCCTGGCATGGGTCCTCTGGGCCCAAGAGCAACTTCTGACAATTCTTCCCCTGAGTCACAACCCAAGTCTGAACCCCTGTGGTTAACTCTGGAGCAAGCTGGAGGACCAAGGATGCTTGAGGAGGGGACAGATGAGGGGTGGGGAGACGCAGCCGGGAGCAGTGCTTAAAACTTGGACCTGAGCCCTAGATTGTTTGGCTTGAATTCTGCACTGCCATTCACTATTTACATGGGCAGATTACTTTACCTCTCTGGTCTCAGCTTGCCCCCCTAAAAAGGGCATGATATACTTACGATTTCCATGGGATCGTTGTGAGGACTATATGAACCCGACACATAGCAGGCACTATAGGAGTGCCCTGTCCAGGGTGGCCCTTGGCACTCTGCCCTCCAAACTGACACTTGCTGCCCTTTGATGAGATAAGCTGGAGAGGCTAAGTGAGCCAAATTTCCACGAAGGCCTCCATCAAGTAGGCTCAGACATCAGGTGTGATGGACTGTGCAGAGAGTGAGGATGGTTTAAGGAAACCAAATATTGAAGAAAAAGGTGAAAGGGAGTGATGAAGGAAAACCAGGGGAAAATTTCTCCCCGGGAATTGGGGGTGTCCACATACTATTTATTTGACTACTATCCTTGCCCTTGAGGCTCCACAGCGGGTCTGGGAGCTGCCAGGGAGGTCTCGTCCAGCAGCAAGTCCCCTCCTCTGCCCCACTCTGGACATGCCAGAGGGCCCAATGCGGTCCTCTCCGAGGTTCTTCATGAGCAATGGTTCTTTTCCTAAGGACTTTTAAGCACCTCCAGGACAGACTTTGCAGCTCATGTAATGGATGGAGAACTTACTCAAGTCACAGCAGAAGTCTGTGCTGGGCCTGGGCCCAGCTCTCCACTCCCTCTGCTCTTCTGGGGTTCCCGGGCCATGGCTTTTCTCCCTGCCTGCTCTACCCCTTCCACCAGCATTCATTTTGCTGGGCTGATACGGCTGCCCCTGCTCTTTGGCTTTGCTTACTTTAATACACACATAGATTACAGCTACATTAAAGGAGCCTGAAAATACCAAAGCAGAACTAAAGCAATTATTATAATGCAGCTGTAATGAGGCAGAATTAAAAATGTGCCAGCATAATCACAATTCACTGTTCCCAACGACCTTCCAGAACTGCTTTCATTTGGAAAGCAGCATCCAGGCCTGAACTGTCAGATGGAAGGGAAAAATTCAGTTGTGCCTCCCAGCCTGCCCCGGTCCCTGGCTACCAGGAAACCTGGCCCTTGTGCATAAAGACATGTGTCCCCTGGCAGAGGCTACATGGTCTTATCTATTTTTTGAGTGGGGAGCAGAGGGAAGGGACATAGGGGCTGGGTGCTCCTTCGATGGCACACGAGGCTGGCTTACTTCTGTTTCCTCTGTTTATCACTGGGTCTGCCCATTCCATGCTGGAGCAAATTCAAGTCTGAGTGTCTTCTCCCATGCTCTGCGCGTTTTCCATTGCGCTTGTATGATTGAAGCTCTTTCTTGTGCTACATGCTGTAGAGGATAATGCTCACATTTCACATTATTGCAATTGATGCCCACAATAACCTGAGAGGTGGGTTCTATGATTTCCCCATTTTATGACCAAAGAAACAGGCTTAGAGAAGTTCAGTAACTGATCAAAGTCACAACTGGCGGGTTCCAGAGCCAGGACTCAGTTCCTTGTCCTCTGCCTCCAGGGCACAAACTCTCACCCTGATTTCCTGAGTTGCTATCCTAATAGAAGCAAAAAAGAAGCCCATTTGGAATGATTTTATATTACTTCATTTTCATGCAACAGACCAGGGAGCAGAGCGGAAAAGTTGAGGTCGAAAATGATAGAAGGCAGTAAATAGTCCTGCGAGGCTTCCTAAAGGAGGTCATTGCTGACTGATGAGTCATAGGCATCTTTGTAACAGAAGCATTTACTCGTGCCCCTCTGGTCTGTACCAGAGAGCAGAAGAAGAGAAGGCAAAGTGCCAGGAGATAAAGGAGCTGGGGGCCGGGGGGGCGGGGGGGAGAATGCCAAGAAGGGACAAGCTCCTTTTCTCTGTGATACTCAGGAGAAACTCAATGATTTAGTTAAATCTGCCCCCAATCCCCAGCCGAGCTTTTTGATGCCTCAACCAAAGGCAAACCTAACTGCTTACCTCAGAGGATGCTCAGTTTACTCAAGAGAGAGAGATGGAGAGGTTACATGACTCTTAATTTACAGTTGGTTTTCACAGCATTGCCTTAACATCTTTCAGTGCTATTGGCTTCCATCTTGCCAATTTAGATCAGGAGCCAGCAGGACGAATGAAGACAAGAGCCAGATTCCCTATCTTCCTTCTAGCTGAGCCAGGCTATGGGTGGGGCCAGTTAGCCTTTCTTTCCCCCGGTTCCTAAAAGAGGGAGCCCTACATCTCTGTGTTGGGGAGGATGTCCTAGGAATTCTAGTCCAGGGAGCCACACTTGGAGAATGACACGTCATGCAAACTCTGAGAGTTCAGGACGTCTCTTCCCAGCTGACCTGGGCTCCCAGAGAAGCCCCAAGTCGCAACCTCTCCATAAGCCTGTTCACTGCCCCCACCTCAAATAACTTTGTGAACTCTGATTTCCCCACCTTAGCTAAGCGATGGTAAGTAACAAAGCAATTTACAGCTGCATGTAAGTTCATTGCCATCTCTAGGAACCTACCTAAAGTTCATTATAAAACATAACTATTTGCTGTTCCAAAATTCCTAGTCCCCAGCTCAACCTGCACCCCAGTGTCCAGGGCCTCAGAATCTAGAAGCAAAATGCTGGCATCACCACTTGTCTTTGCTGGGAAAAAGGAGTAAGCAAGAGAAACCTCTTTTCGTTCTCAGCCATGAGCTTCCCTTCCCTCTCTATCCTTCATCCCACCATCCCTATGTTATGCAGAGAAAAGGTGGGCAGTTGCCTGCTTCCAATAGATGAGGATCATGTGCATTAGCTACTGTGAGGGTAGAATATCTGGGAGAACTTGAGAGGGCAGCATGTCCCCAACTCGGGACCAGATGGGCTCATTCTTCTACTGGTCCCTGCTTCTCTTAGGTGTGAGGACAGAGGGGACAATGGCAGTCTTCCCTTCTCACTCCCAACTTCCAGGTCCAGATGAGTTTTCTTAGAGGCCTGAGAACTTGGGGGTACAAGCATATAAGGAAGAGGAAATAAGTGGGGGGGAAATGGGGAAAAGCACAGAGAATTTTCTTGTCTAATTTCCAACTTGGGCAGTGGAGTTTGCCCTGTAGAGGTGAATGGGGTCTTAATTGTGGGAGTGGGGGAAGGGGGTGTCTGTGGAGAGCACCCTGACAGAATCAGCAACAGACAACTGTGGCAAGCCCAGGCAATGATGTCAACCAAAGACGTGAAAGGTGACATGACTCACCTTTCTTCATCGAAATCCTATTCAAAACCCAAGGTTCAAAGATGTCCAAGAGATCTGAGAGCACTGCCTAGGTTGGGGACAATAAGACTAAAAAAAGAGTGTTCTCCACAAATGGATCTGGGAACCTGATTCCTTTTGTAAAAATTCCCACACAAGGGAACAAATAAACAAGCCGAGCATAACGAAAAGACCCTCCCTGAGCTTAGAGTGGGGCTGCTCCCATCCCACCCACCTCTGCTGGCCTGCATTAGTTTTCAGGACACGTAGGTGTAGGCAGTGCCTTCCAGCCCCCTCTCCTCGCACCCCCAGGTGCTAATGAGATGCAGGGAGGGGTCTGCAGCCCTGATGGAGTGGCTTGCAATTTTTGTTGCTGTTGTTTTTGAAAATGTCTTTCTCTAGTCCTCTGCCAACAGCTTGTTAGCACATGGCTTTGGTGAGTGAGAAAGCTTTAAGCTTACAAGATGGTATAATGCCCTTCCTTCCTTAGTCCCTGAGGCATGTATTCTTGGGACATTTGTCCACAGTGTCCCCAGACAGATGCTCTAGAGTCTTTCCAGCAGCCACTGTCATGTAGGCTCCAGCCCCTAGGCCCTGCGTCCAGGGAGCCAGGTTTTAAAAAGCCCTTCCCCCCACTTATGTTTCTTTTCCCATCTGTCTTGCAGAGGTGTGAATGGATTTGACAAAGGATGAGGAAGGAGGGGAAAAGGAGAGAAATTAACTGTACCCCCCACTACCACATCACCATCACCACTGATACACACACAAACACACACTCATATACAGGCAGCCAGACAACTGCCAAAATTGAATATGGCCAAAGCACTGGGGCCCAAAAAGCAAGATGGGCATAAGCTCTCTCCCACCATGGTGTGTGGTGTGTATAAAGAGTAAGGAGATTTGGACTCTGGTCCAAGCTCTGTCACTAGCTAGCTGACCTTCGGCCAGGCATTTCGTCTCTCTGGACTTCAGTGTTTCTCCCGCAATGTTAGTTTTCGATCCTTTTCTAGAAGAGTACTCTGTTTGAGCCAGGCCACCATTCATTCACCAGGACCATTCATTCACCAGAGGTTGGAGAGGGTGGTGAACAAAATATCTTTATAGGCCTTTGTAGGGATGAGACGTCTGATCTTGGCCACCCAGCTCCAAGATATTGAGCTGCTGGTGTCCAAGCTGCATTTAGTCCCCCTCCCCTCCATCCTTTGTTTATAAAACCCAAAAATACATGTTTTGGTGCCTCAAACAAACTGCAATTTACTTGTTTCATGCTCCATGGTCACCCTCATGTGGTTTTCATCTAAAGCAAATTTCATTTCTGGATTACCTCAGGTCAGATTCATCTCTCCCCCTTCTGAATCCACAGCAGCTGCTATTTGAACTTCTCACTTGACACTCATCTCATGCTGCTTTCTATTGGTATTTGACTTTTGATGTTCCCTCTCAGCTAGATTGTACTGTTGGTCACAAACTAATGATGAGTTCATTCTGAATTAATATGGAGGGGGTTTTTTGGCCTTGAATAGATTTTGTCTGATATTTATACTGATCTGTCAGTTTTGTTTCTGTTAGTATTTGCGCAATAAGCCTTTTTTCATTCCTTCTATTTTCAAACTTTCTGTATCAACATATTTTAGGTGTTTTTGTTTTTGTTTTTTAACAAATTGCATATATTTTTTACCCAAATGTGGAGTTTCTGTCTTTAAACATGCAGATTTAATCCATTTATATTTATTGTGATTATTGATGTGCTTTAATTCTTTTCTGTCATCTTGTTTTGCATTTCATAATTGCTGGGAGAGACACTCCTCAATGGTCTCACATGCTTCTTACTGTGTATGTCAGTAATGGAAGGCTCTCATTGCTCATTACCTGGGTCATTTCTCAGGGTTATGTTTGCAGTGAACAATCTTGAGAAATGAGGTAATGGTTCCATTTGGGACATAGAGAAGGCTTACTACCTGCTTTGAAAGAGATAGATTCCACAAGCTCAGTGCTTTCCCTTCTTTTAGTGGTTACACCTGAATTAGGCACATTTGACTTAACATTCTAAGTTAATCAATATCTCTATCCCCCTTCTGGATAATAAAACCATTTCCCCACCCCCCTCATTTCTACACTTACATTATCCATGATACTTATTGTTATCTACAATTTTAGTGTCACCATGTTTTTAACCTACTTGTTATTTTCTTATCATGGCTTCTGGAATTCTACTCCTTCCTTCTGGTTCACTTTCCATTCCTAAAGTATATTCTTTAGTTGTTCTTTCTCCTAGGATCTGTGAGTGATAAATTCTGTGGGACTCTGTATTAAAAACTTTTTTCTCCTCATTTTTGAACAATAGCTTACTTGGGATTTCAATTTTAGTGTGCTAGTTATCCTCCTACAACAATTTTCAGATGTGCTATATTTCCTATTGTGATCTTTTTTCTCATCACAAGTCTGCTTGGAGTTGAATTTTCATTCTTTTGTGGTAATCTAATTTTTCTTTCTGGAGGCTTTTTAAGATTTTCTCTTTCTTTTTATTTTCTGCTGTGTATATACAAAGTATCTGGGTGTAGATTTATTTTTATTTACTCTGCGTGGGATCTGATAGTCTTCAGTTTAAGAATTTGAATTTTTTTTAATTCTGGAAAATTATTAGCCATTATCTCCTCAAATATTATCTCCCTCACATACTTTCAATTCTCTCCTCCTGGTACTCTACTAGACACATTTTGACCTTACTATTTTAACTCCATATCTTTCAACCTCTCTTTCATATTTTCCACTTAAAATTCTCAGTGATAGCCTGAATATATCTTCCAGTTCATTAATGCTCTCTTCAATTATGTCTAATATGCTAATTAACACATCCAATAATTTTTTATTGTAATGATTTATTTTTACATATAGAAGCAACATTTGTCTACTTTTTTAAATCTGTGTTTGTAATGCTTTATTCTGCTCTTATAATTTTTATACTTTCTTTTATGTTTTAGAATATTTTAAATATGCTCAAGTTATAGTCTATTTAAGATCATTCTATTACCTCTAGATCTTGGAATACTAATTATCCAGTTTGTTACTGTTTCTAATTGTCTTCATTCTATCTTGTAGCTTTTTGTAGTTTCTAGTTTTTTATTGAGAATTCTTCAGTGAAGTTAGTTTCCTTTGGGAATTCCATGTCCTATGTATGAAAGGTAGTGGCATCTCTCTATATAAGATTTTATGATTGTCTCTTCTAGCACCCCATTGGTTTTCCCAGTTCTAGATCTATATTCATGTTAGTTTCTATACTTTATTTTTATAGCATAAATTCATGCAGGTGGTACAGGCTTACGTGTCCCGTTTCTGATACATGACTGCCTTCTACCCAAGGCTTAAGTGGTTGGCAAACTTAAATCTACTCCAAACAAATGGCTGAGTTTTTCCAATCCCATCAGAGCTCCTGACTTTCTTCAGTAAGGCCTTTATTCCTATCTCTCAATTCTCCTAGATTTGAGGCCTTAACTCTTTTAATGTGTCTCTGGTGGCACATTAAAACCCTCATCCCAGCTGCTGAGGCCTATGTCTGGGCTGCCACATCTCAGCTCCTACCTATCACTCTGGCTTTGAGTTTGTGCCTCATCATTGACACAGGGAAGTTTCCTTTCTTTGGGCCCTGTGTGTATTTGAATTCATTTTTGTTATATTATACTCAGATTTATATATTTTTGGATGGAAGGAACACCTTTCCATGTGCACTCAGTCCACCTTTGACTTGTTGTCCTTGTGCAAATTGTAAAGTGACTGAGGGCAGGAAATATAGCTCATCCTTCTGTGTATGCCTCCACTACAAAGCCTGGCCCAGAATCACACCCAGAGTCAGAGCTCAAAAAAGGTTTGCAGCAATCTCTGTGTCTAACAATAGATGCTTTTTGAACTAGACTGTGGTACAGCAATGCAATGCAATGTGGTACAGCCATTTTAAAAGATGCTATAGAAAATTGCAAATTACATGGGAAATTTTTGTCAGTATCATTTTTAAGTGTAAATGACAGAGTGGAAAATAGGATGCACTATCCTTTTCTTAAGAAAACAGACTGGAAGAAAATATATCAAAATATTCTTACTATTAGATCTCTGGACAATGAAAATATGGACCATTTTTATTTTCTTCTTTGGATTTGTATTTTCTACAGTTAACAGTTATTTCTTATATAATAAGTATAACAGATCTGAATTTCTCCACAACACTCAGGGTATAAACTCTGTCACATCTCTTCTGATATTTCAAATAAATTAAAACCTGGTAAGGACACAAATGCCAAATAAGCAGAAGCTGTAATCCTCTCTGGAGGTTTCCCCTCCCCACAACAGTTGCAGGCTTACAATGTCTCAAAGGAAGGTCCATTTAACACCCACATCCAGGTGGGGATATTGCTAGTTTCTGAGCAGTTTACCACGGCCCCACTTCTCCCTTACACTCAAGGATGCCCTTGGTTATTGGATGAACCCAGGCTGGCAGCAGACCCTTGTCTGTTATGGTGATGCCTGCCTGGCTTCCTGTGGTAGCCCTTAAGCCAGGATGATCTGAGGGCACCCCATGCTTAGATCCCCTCTTTAGGTGCCATCCCCACTTTAGTTTACACCCTCATAAGCTCTCTAGGGAACAAGCATTGTGCCAGGCTCTCGGGTCTAGCAGGGCTTCTGACTTCAGCCACATACCATACACATCCCACCCTCCTCTACTACCCTGGGCTCTGCTTCATTAGTCTATGTTCTTTCTTTCCTCAAGTTTATTTCTGGATCCTTGTTGCCCTGTCCTGACAACAGTCCTTTATTAGAAGCTCTCTATTCTATTCTTAATGGGTTTCCCTGGCTTTGTATTTCAGGAAGCAGAGATTGGGTATTTGTCCTCTGTACCCAGAAGACCCTCCGGGCTCCTTTGGAAAACTGAGTCACCTTTTTCAGTGAAGAGCTTTTCAAATCAAGTAGAGGCATCCTTGGTTGGGTCACAGAAGGTGTTTCTATACTCTGATTGCAGAAGACAGCTTCCTACCTCACATCCATTTGCCCAATTTACAAGGTAACTCAGCCCTATACTGGAAAAGAAAGACAACATTTCCCATATATATACATCTATATACACACATTCATAATAAGTTATTAAAACAATAAAGCATTGCAAATTGATTAAGCAGCATAAGGATTTGTACAATGTCCTGCAGGCAATGGTGGGCTCAGTGGCCTACATGATACAAGACCTGTAACCCAGGAGACATGCCAGATGGTGCTGAGGTTCTGCCCTGGGACCTCAGCCCAGGCCCCAGCCTTCAGCATCATCAATCTGTTTAGTGGGGGGTAAGGAACGATGTGGAATTAAGTAGTTTAGATTCTTTCTTTCTCTAGCTCCACATTTGGCTGTTTTTGTTCCCCACGCAACGTTCAAGCAGATATCAATTAAAAGGGGTAAAGACCACAGGAAGGTCTGGGAAAGGAAAGTTCCATTGTTCAAGGAATCATTTCTCCCTAGCCCTCTCTGCTTCTCTCCCTCCCACTCCCAACTCATGCCTCTGGAATTCAGAGAGGGGCAGACTCTGAGCAGGTGGCCCTGGCTGGTGCTGGTCTGGTGGCAGGTTGGGTGGGAAGATGCTTGTCAGCATGTGGGCCAAAGGAACACATGGCCCTGAGTTCCTGGGGACATGAGGGGAACAGGCAGGAGCAGATGAACTGCTAAGCAACAGGGTTGGTAATTTCAGCCGGGGAAATTTCCAGCGATAAGAAATAAGGGAAGACAGCCAGTAGGAGAGCATGCACAGGGATGGTGAGGGACTCAGTCCATTGTATCTGTGTTTATTTTCTTTTAAAAGGAAAAATTTATTATCTGTAGGAAGCCTTTGATTCTCCCAACTTGCCAAGCTGAAAACAAAAGAAAAACATCAACACACGTCTTCACCAGCCCTGGAGGATGCACTCACAAAGTTCCTCACACTCATGTTTAAATTATCTCTGAGCTACAGGAAGCACAATGGCTGAGTTTAAACACAGAATCAACATACAGGGAATGGAGCTGTTTCTGAGTTTTAAAAATAGCACAGAAGGAAATATACCAGAGCATTAACAGTGGTTAACTCTGGGTGATGGGCTCATAGGTGATATTTTTTCCTCCTTCACATTTACTGCAGTTTTCTTCTTTTTATAATGTGTTATTTTTATCATTTTCAAAAGAAATTTTGAAACATAGAAAAAGGCAACAAAGATTAATAAAAAGAAGAAAGGATGGAAACTGTTGGTTTCAGAATATACAATGTGGCAGAATCCAGGATGGATCTTTACATATGTTATTTATCTGATTTTACCATCACAAGTATCCTGCAATATTGGTTGTACCCTTTTTACAGATGAAGAAATTGAGACCCAAGGAAGTTAATTATCTTATCCAAAGTAACACAAATGGCAACTGGCAAAGTGAGATTGCACCCAGCAATGCCAAGCTGTGTGTTGGAGTGGCAGAGTGTCCACATATATCTTATTGCTGAGGAGCTTTTTCAAGTACAACTCAGTTCACACTTAAAAAGGCCAGGGTAGAGAATCAAAGGCACACAGGAAAAAGCTTCACTTTGAACATCATAAAGACAATGCTAGTAATCGCCAATAATCTTCGGTTGATATTACCACTAGACACAAAACTGAATTCTTCAGCCACATTTTGGGTATTAGCCAAGGAATTCAATTTTTAGTCAAATTGTGTGACACTGAATTTTAGCTTTTATCCCCATACATAGAGATATGGATAATAGGTCTAAGGATAATAGGTTTTTGAGTGAGGGCTACTATTGGAACAGAGAGCAGCTCATCATAACATCAGATGGTCCTTGTGGAACTCTGAGCTCTACAGTGTGGACCCGAGGGAGTCTCTAGGATTCCTTTTCCTTGCACATTGCTTCCTCTCACTTCTTTCACTCGTTCTCCATTCTATAACATCTTTCTCTTTAATTCAGCGTTTTTCATCCTGGTTGGGGAGGGGGATAGCTCAGGGACTCCATGAATCCACTGAAATTTATACAACCATCATATCTGTTGGTATGTGTAATTGCGTGTGGAGAGGATCCATTACTTTAACCAAATTCTCAGAAATGTTGAAAATCCCTTCTTTAATACATACCCCTTCTCCTCATCCTGGTCTACTCTCTTGCCCACTTTTTCTGCCTGCCAACCTTTCCTTCCCTTCATCAATTCCCCTTCCTTGTCCTACCTACCCCATCCCATTCCTGAATATTACTTTCCTTCCTTGTCTCCCTCCTCTTCCCTCCCCTCTCCTCTGACTTGAACTCCTCACTCCTCTGTTTCTCCATTCCCTGTACTGGTCTCCAGTCAGGCTGCCCTTCCCTTCCCTAGCCAGCAGTGCCAAGCCCAGTCAGTCAGTCTCTGGCTGGACATAAGGGCCATGAGCTTTACCATCCAACAGTCTGGTTATTTCCTTATTGTTTATTCCCAAGAAGGCAATTTGGCTGCAGCTGAACCGCAGAAGCCCTGGGGGCTGGTCATACTCTCACATGTCAACAGAAGGAATGAAGAAGTTGCCAAGAATGGAAGCCAGGAGCCTGTTGCACTTTCTGCCACCAGCCCCTCCCTGCTCTGCTGCAGACCCCTCTCTTGCCCCTTGTGGGAACAAACCTTTGTTACAAGTGGCTTAGAACACAGCCCCCCAACCTGCAACAGAGATGGGCTGAAGCCAGAAAGCTTCTAAAAGGTGTGGCAGTCATGACCTAGAGCTGCTTTTTAAAAACCCTTAAATAGACAAGAAAGGACAGACTCTAGATCTTTTTTCCATGGGGTGCAATAACTAGTAAGTTGCTTCAGGTTGCAACTGTTTCAGGGCTACAAAACATGCCATCCCACCCCACTCTAGCTGGGTGAAAGCCCAAACTAGAAGAAACAAAAAAGAGAGGAGGCAATGGTGGCTTACATTAGTTCAGATCATTTCAACAGACATTCATTGAGTGCCACTTGGGTGTCAAGCATGGGGGCAATCCAGCGATGAATAAATAGACGTCTCCATGAATGATTTTACTCTCTTGTGTGGAGGAGTGCATCACGGCTCACATGTTTAAAACAGAGGGAAATGCATTCTTTCAAAGGTGCTGTGAGAATACCAGGGAAACATGAAAGCTTCCAGGAGAGCTGACATTGGAGTAGGACCTCAAATGTTGGCAAGAACTTTGAAGGCAGATAAGGGGGAAATGAAATTTTTTGGTTGAAGGAATGGCAAAAACATATGAACAGACATAAGAAAGTAAAGGGATTCTGGATTTTTCATAGTGTCTGGATTTTAATTAGGGTCTAGGCTTCCCCAGTTTCCCCACTTATGCCCTCCTTAATTGAAGGGACTTAGTGAAATACAGAAAGAACCATGAGAAACATGAATTTCTCTTGGGGAAGTTTCAACTTCCTTCCATGGCTTTCCAAGTCCCCTGTATTCTGTCTCCTCTCCTATACTGTTACTGTCTCCCAACCCCCAGTCCACTTGTGAGCCTTCTCCACAGAGACCTTCACCCATACTGGGCTCCATTCCATCTCTGGATCCTGCACTCACTGCTTTCTTCTTTCTGCATTCAAAGTCCAGCTCCCACCCCACCTCCTCCAAGAAGCCCTGACTGAAGAATAGTTCAGCCTGTCAATCCCTTCTTGCTCCCAAAGCTTTTAGCCCTTAGAGTTCGCACCTTACCATTTGGCACTTTATAATGGGGTTATAGTTTCCTCTAGTCATTTTTTAGTTGGTTTTGCCTCCTCGACTAGATTATAAACAACATAAGGTAGAGTTTTGCTTTAACTTTTTATTGCTCCTGTAAGGTCAAGCATGCCCTAAGTAAATCCTTTTAGTTTCTTGGTTGGTTAAATGATTTGTTAATTCAATAAATATTTATAGGACACATACTCTGTGCCAGGCCCTGTTTCAGTTATTGAGGATGCAGCAGTGAGCAAAACAGATAAAATTCTAGTGGGAGAAATAGGCAGTGAACAAATAAGTACATGCTATAGTGTTCAGTAGTGATATGAGAGCAAAATAAAACAGAATAAAAGATTAGAGCTCTGCTGTCCAATATGGTAACCAGTAGCCATATGGGATCTTTCAGCACTTGAAATGTGACTGATCTGAATTGAGATGTGCTATGAGGGTAGACTACAATGAATTTCAAAGATTTAGTATGAAGATGATGCAAACTACCTCGCCAATAATATTTTATATTGATTTCATGTTGAAATGATAATATTCTTGTTATAGTGGGTTAAATATAATATATGAAAATTTACTTCACCTTTTTCTTATTTTACTTTTCTAATGTGGCTACCCGACTGTTTAAAATTACACATGTGGTTTGCATTTTATTTCTGTCAGACAGTGCTAGGCTAGAGAACAATGGGAGGAACCGTCTAGATATGCTGCTCAGGGAAGGCCTCTTTGAGAAGGTGACCTGGGAGCCGAGAACTAAACTTGGTGAGGAAGAGAATCATGCCAATAACTGGGGAAGAGCATTCTTGGTAAAGGAAACAGCAGGCGCTGGGCCCTGGTTGGGAGCATGCTTGGTGCATTTGAGGGGGAGCAGGAGACAAGGGCAACTGGAGCAGAAGAAGCAAGGGGTCAATGGCAGGAGGTGAAATCAGAGAGGTGGTGGGGCCAGACCAGGTAGGGCCTTTTGAACTTTGAGAAGAGGTTTTGATAAACTCATAGTTTATGCTCTTGCTGATATGCCAATGACTCAGCATGGTTGCCTCAACCCTTAAGATTTCGTGATCTTTCAACACAAATACCTGCCACCAGTTATGAAGTCCTTCTGCTCCTATTAGTTCTAATTCCCAAGACAGAGAGCCTAAGTGGCGTGGCCCAGCCTGCAGACGGGTTTTCCCTAGACCAGGGAGTGGGAGTGGGTTGGCTCTTCCATCCTTAGCAGGGCCTCTGGCTGTTAAGGCAGTGACAGACATCCCGTGAGGTGAAACTTTGATTGGCACCTGGATTATCAGAGGGATCGCGGCAATCAATTCAGAGACAGAATGAGAAAATCAAGTCAATGGTAGAAAGTATCTCATTCTGCTCTCCATTCTGTTACTGTCCCTTGGTATTATTTGTTAGGAGGAGTATTGGAAAGGGGAATAAAGCTCTTTATACATTGTTCTGAGATATTTTCATCCTAATGAAGGCTGATAATAGGCAGGGGGGAAATATCTGCATTTGTTGATATACTTGAAATTACAATAAAGATGAAAACACCCTTTGATGGATGTGAAAGATACAGAATATAGATTTGCTGATTCTTTCCAAAACAAAACAATTATATACAAATCATTTTGTACTTCTGATCACTTGGTTTCTAGAAAATCTTGTCTCGGGGTTTCCTCATATAGCACACAATTATTTTCTAAGCATCAAGGAAAGTGTTTGTGAACCCTGTTATAGACTTCTCAGCTCCTAATTTTCTCAGCTGGGAAATGGTTCAGCCTCCTGCCGCCCACACCACGCTGGCCAACCCTCAGAAGCCTTTATTGGCTCAAGACAAGAGGCAATCTCCAAGCATAGAGGTCGTGCACCAGGCTGTCATCCCTGTCATCCCTGGGTCCAGAGACCGCACAGAGAGAGCTGAGCAAGTCAGGAGCAGAGCAATTGCCTCATCTGTTCCTTTCCCTCCCTGGAACTCCACACAACCAGGCCACCCTTGATTTCCCACTAGTAGTTCATGCTCTGAAATCCTATCCCTGAAAATCCATCACTTGCCACTCTGGTCTTTGCCAGATCTTAATTTCCAAGTGCCAGGAAGTTTCACTTTCTCTGTGATAAAGTTCATGTCGCCTATCATGGAAGGAGCTGAACTCAAATCTAGGGAGTAATATTTCTCTTTTTCACAAAACAACCAGTGTCTGTTTCTGCTTTCTCCCTTTGCCAAGCACAGAATCTAGATTAATAATCTTTAAAATGAAGAAGAATATGGAATAAGCCTGGCTAAGCCCTGTTGTCTGGTTTAAAAACTAGTTGTACTGCCCAGTTCTTTTCCCACCTGGGCCCTGAACCTAACCCATGGTCCTCTTCTCATTTACTTCTTAGAGTCAAGCCCAGAAATTATAATCCCAGCTGCTGTGCAGGGAGTAAAATTATAGAATAAGGAGCTGGCGTGGGCAGCTGCCTTCAAGAATAGCCTTTGTGTGCAGTTCCCTTGGTTGGCCCAGCCCCAGTCAAACTGAAAAATGTTTGCTAGCCTTCCTCTCTCGTACCTTTCCAGGTCTCCCCACAGAACGTGAAAGGTTTTGATATCATTTGTGACATCCAACCCTTGCTGTGGCGGGTTGAAACTGTATGTACCCCCAGAAAATCATGTTCTTAAAGCTGATCCATTCCTGTGGGTGTAAACCTATTATAAGTGGGACCTTTTGAATAGGTTACTTCAATTAAGGCATGGCCCACAGTGAGTCTTCATCCTTTTACTGGAGTCTTTTATAAATAAGATGAACATGGAGAGGAGAGAAAAAGCCATGGAAGCAAGAAGCTGAAAGCAACCAAATCCAGAAGAGAAGGGAGATACCAACAGAAACCACCATGTACTTTGCCATGTGACAGAGGAGTCCAGGATCGCTGGCAGCCAGTCTTAAAGGACAAAGCATCGCCTGATGATGCCTTGATTTGGACATTTTTTGCAGCCTCAAAACTGTAAACTTGTAAGCTTAAAATTCCCACTGTTAAAAGCCAACCCATTTTATGGTATCTGCTTTTGGCAGCCTGGCAAACTAAAACACTCACCAAGTCATCCTCATGTAGCACACAATTCTCCTGGGTGTTTGCACTTTTAAGACATTATCATTGATTATTGAAAGATATGCCACTTTGTTACATTAAAGAATTGCAAGAGAAATCAGGTAGGGGGGCTATTTTGAAGAAAACTGCTTTCTTCAAAGTGAATGTATTGAGTGGTTCAGATGAAGGACACAGAGCATGGAGAAGGGCTGGTGGGATAAAGTTAAGTTGTATTGGAATACAGGGAACCCTATCACTGGCGACGAGTGAAGAGGAAGAAGTTACCTAGTTGTTGGAGTATAGGTGTTTCTGATTTCTTATTTGGAGTTTTGATAATAACTAGGAGGTAGCAGTCAAGAATTGTGAAGGGTATAAGATTTTACCTTACTTACAAGATAGGTTGGCCTACCACAGTTTCATGGATGCTGCCAGAAGACATGTACTCTTGGAAGAAGGACAAAGGACAAAGACTTGATTACTCATAGCAATAGCAATAGACAGAATATTAGCATTTGTACCAGGTCCCCACAGGGGACTATTAGGCATGGAAGAAACAGGAAAAGGTGACCCAAAGTCAAGAAATAGAGTAGAATGAATAAATTCTATTTTAAACTTTATTTATATTTTTTTATATTAAATAAACTTAGGTAGTCAATGCTTCTGCTCACAAGATGTACAGAAACATGAGAGTCCCATGGAGAACTGTCTCCCAGCAATGGTACAGGATATCAGGGGAAATTGCTACCAGTGACATCAATGAATAATGCTGGAGAACTGACAGTGTGAGTAAGTAAAAGCGAAAATGTAATCTGGATATATAAATATAAAAACAGCATTGTCCTCTAGGTGGAGTGTTGACAATTTGTGTCTAATAACCAGACAGCACAGTAACAATTATGAATATCAGTAAGGATGGATCAGATAACACTTGCTAGGGGTTTCACGTGATCACAGAGATGATACACTACATCACTTGATATGGTCCCACAGATTACTGAGCTTAGTTCCTCTTTTTTCCCCAATTTTTTTTTTGGTCTCTGTTCTTCATATTAGATCATTCCTATTGATTTATCTTCAAGTTTCATAACCCTTTCTTCTCTTACTCCACTTGCCTGATAGTTTGCAGCTGAAGAGAATGGAGCAGCTGAGCTGAGGAAGCCTGGAAAGAAACAAACCCTATGCCAGCCTATAGCTGAGATCAGAAGAAGCTGGGCCCATGGAGCCTTAAGAGGAAGAAGGAAGGAGAGACCAGGCCCACCATCTTACTTCAACACATGGCAACTACGTGGGTGAGAAAGTACCTCTTATGGTACCTTGAGCTGGACTCTTTAGGGCCTTGTAACTGCAAGCTTTTACCCCAAATAAATACCCTTTATAAAAACCAGCGGATATCCGGTACTTTGCATCAGCACCTCTTTGGTTGACTAATACAAGCTACTTCACCATTACAGAGAACCTTTTTATGTATTGTTTTACTACCAGATTTTCTACATTACATTTGGAAAAAAAAACAAACCCTATATTATTCCATTCTATTCACTATTATATTAAACAAAACTCTTATAATACTTAGCTTTGTAGACATTTAAGATGTTACCAACATTTGATATCATAAAACCTGTGGTCTCCAGGGTGATGAGTTCCCACCGTAGAAGTTGCGCAAAGTAATTTATTTCATTTGCAAGGAATATATATATGTATGTATATATGTATATGTACTTCTTTTTGTTTCAATTTAATTCATTCTTTAACCTATCTATTTCCAAGGTTTTATAATGTATATATCACTACAATCTACAAGTATATAATTTGTAAAAGATTTATAGATATATTGAGGTGCATGCTCAATTTTACTTATTTAATTTTTTACAGATGGGGTATATGATTTAAAATCTTTGGAGAGTGGTGTTATGATTAATGCTGCAATGCATATCCATATTTAAGTATTTAGGCATATTACTGATTTTTAATTTAAGATAATTACTCAAAAGTGGAATTGCTGGGTCAAATGGTATGCACATATTTTTTCAAGTTTTTTACTCATATTTTCGATATTGTAAGTAGTTCTCCAGAAGGCACTGACCAGTTCACCCTCAAAGCAGCAGGATCTGAGTGTACTTCCCTCCCATACCCTGCTAACACTGGCAATAATTAGTGGGTGTTCCCCTCATCTTTTAAAGCTTTATTAATGAATAATAATATTTTGGTTTA
This sequence comes from Cabassous unicinctus, assembly GCA_029593785.1. Lineage (NCBI taxonomy): Eukaryota > Metazoa > Chordata > Mammalia > Cingulata > Chlamyphoridae > Cabassous > Cabassous unicinctus. The sequence goes on from JAQZBX010015871.1 coordinate 35,690, forward strand.
ATGAAAATATCTCCTTTTGCTCATGGAGTTGAACATTTTTCATATTCTTACCATATTGAATTTCTTTATAAATTGCCTGTTTATTTCCTTTGTCTTTTCTATTAAGATGATTCATCTTTTATTTAAAAATTAATTTCAAGAGCTCTGTTTATAGTAAGGATACTCATCCTTTGTTTGATATGGATGTTACAAAAATGTTTTCCAGTTTATCATTTGCCTGTTTATTTGTTGCTATATTTTCACATACATAGTACATTTATGTCACCACATTTATCAGTCATTTTCTTCATGGTTGCTGCATTTATATTATACTTAAAAAATCAATCATATCCTAAGATTATATAACCATATCCATATTTTCTTTTAGGGCATTGACTTTACATTGAAATCTTTAATCCATCCGGAATTCATTTTGATAAATTATGCAAAACAGAAATCTCATCATACACTAAAATCCTATACCTGTATTTGGGACTGTGTCTGAGTTTTCATTGGAATCCATTGATCTGTTTAATTCCTAATGTGTTAGTATTACAATATTCTAATTATTATAGTTTAATAACACATTTTAACATGGGCCATTGCATTTCAAGAAAGACATTGACAGACTAGAAAGTACTCAAAGGTGGAATTCAAAAACCACTTCATATAATAAATATTTTAAAAGCTAAGAATGTTTAACTTTGAGAAGAGAGGATTCAATTCCTGTCAAAAGTATGAATTCAATAAGTAACTTATGGGGATGCATCTTAGCTATTTTTCAAATAGTTAAAGGCCTGTTATTTGGATTGGAGTAGATCTGGGTGACTAGAGGAAAGAACTAGAGCTAATGGGTGGAAATTACATGAGGAACATTTTGGCTCAACAAAGAACTTCCCTATCAACCACAGTTGTTCAGCAAAAGAACAGGCTGTCTTGAGGGAGGGGGGATTAGAGGAGTAGCTCCTCTTCACTGGAAAAGTTAAAAAATAGGTAACTGACTTTTCAAGGATGCAATAAAAGGGACATTTATACCAAATAAGGAGCTCGGCTATTTGAGGGATATTCAATCTCTAAAACCCTGGCATCTATGATTTTGTTGTCCTGAAAAACACGTGCCAGAGCTTTATTAACATCAAGCCTTAACCACTGAAGAATTAGTGTTGAGGGATCCCTAAAGCAACCTTAGAAGCTGTGCTCCATTTCTTCTTTGTCTATGAAGTTACGGGTGCAGGGCTGAGACTGGGCTGCAGTATACAAAGCAAATACAAATTTAACAGGACCCATGCAGACCTCTTTTTATGCATTTTTTTTTTAAAGATTTATTTATTTTATTTATTTATCCCCCCCTTGCTGCTTGTGCTGCTGTGTCCATTCGCTGCGTGTCTTCTCTGTGTCTGCTTATCTCCCCCTTGCTGTGAGGTCTTGCCGCATCAGCCCACGGCGCCGCGCGAGCCGGCCTGCCCTCACAAGGAGGCTCCGGGAAGCGAACCCCGGGCCTCTC